>JAMFTS010000067.1:0-101399 GCA_028095005.1 Rhynchospora pubera
TGCGCATCTTCCAGATATTCCACATGCCAGCCATCCAGATTGTGCCGTAATTGTCCTTGTATGCCATCTTCAACAAGTGTTGGTTTAGTAGCCAAACTTCCCACAGTTTATCCGATATCCTAATTTGCACATCATGACGAAGGAAACACTCCCAAAGATTACTCGCAAAGGGACAATGAAAAAATAAGTGAATGCACGTCTCAGGAGCATTATGGCAAAGAACACAATTCCTATCCACTTGCCATCCTTTTTGGTACATATTGTCCCGTGTGAGTAATCTATTCTTCATAGCCAACCAGAAGAATAATTTTATTTTCAAGGGTGCTTTCGTCTTCCAAAGGTGCGTATGATAAGGGGATCTCATACCTGGATCTCTCAAAAAAAAGTAGGCGCTCTTTGAAGAGAAGTTGCCATCAATTGTCCATTTCCATCTTGCATTGGAGTCTCCTTGTGAAAAGTCAATTGATGAGAAAACTAGGTGTCTAGTGTGCATCACATCTCTAAGTCCATACGAGATTTGATCAGAAGACGCCAAGGATTCTATGTTTATTGTCCCATAGATTTCCTGGATTGTATTGGACCATACCGAGTCCTGATCCGCAATTAGTTTCCACAACCATTTCGCCAACAAAGCTTGGTTTTGTGTATGCAAATGAAGAATTCCCAAGCCCCCACATTGCTTTGGGAGGCAGCAAGTTTCCCAATTAACTAGGCATTGCCCACCTAGGCAGGAAGCAGCTCCTTTCCAAAGAAAAGATCGACAAATTGTGTCAATCTGGTTTAGTAACCACTGTGGCAATTTAAAAACTTGCATGTAATGCAATGGCAACGCCGCCAATACTGCTTTCAGCATAACCAGGCGTCCTCCAAGAGACAAGAACTTAGATTTCCACCCTTGTAGCCTATCATGCATCGCTTGTATTAGCGGTAAAAAATGTATCCTTCTAGGTTTTTTAATCGACAAAGGCAGGCCTAAATAAGTTATTGGAAATTCCTTAGGCGAGCATCCAAGAATGTTTTGCACTCTTTCGATCCCAGAGGTCGACAGTGCAATCGGGACGAAAACTGATTTGAGATTATTTAGGCTAAGACCTGACACTTTGGAAAAAGATTCCAGAATCATTGAGATTACGCTCAAATTACGAGGATGTGCCTCCATGAGAATGATTGTATCATCCGCAAATTGTAATGCCTTAGGCGGTATTATTACCGGCCTAGTGAATAACTGATTTGCGTTTTGAATGAACTTTTGCAAAGCATCAGCAACTAATAAAAATAGAAGAGGGGACAATGGATCTCCTTGTCTCAAACCTCGTCTATGCATGAACTTTTCAGTGAAAACACCATTAATCTTCAGCAAGGATGCTGATGATTTTAGTAGGTTAAGAATCCATGTACACCAAAGCGGTGGGAAACCCCTCTCAATAAGGAGATTGATAAGAAAACCCCAAGAGACTGAATCAAATGCTTTGGCAAAGTCCACCTTGTAAAGGACAGCGGGAACTTTATTCTTTTTGTAGAACGAGATTATCTCTCTGGCCATCATGAATGACTCCATGATTGATCTTCCTTTCGTGAACGCCGTTTGCAACGGAGTTATCAAAGTCGCCATATGCGGCTGTAGCCTATCTGCTAACAACTTGGAGATGATCTTAACCAAGGTATTAATAACACTGATAGGTCTATAGTGACTTATCTGTGAAGCATCTTTCTGTTTTGGAATGAGAGAGATGAAAGCAAGGTTAATTCTCCAAATATCCAGAGTATTATTAGTAAATGCCTCTATTACCCTGATTATATCATCCTTCAATATTAGCCAGTAACGCTTGAAAAATTCTATTGGCCAGCCATCTGGACCAGAAGATTTGTCATCACGCATTGTGAAGATTGTTTTTTTTTATTTCATCCATTGTAAAGGGTTGCTGAAGTTCGTGCAAGTCGATGGCTGGCCCCACCTTGCCTCGGAGATCATAAGGTGGCGGCGGTATTGGTGCGCTACCTAATGCATGTTTATAAAATTGAAAAAAACTTCGAGCAATATCTGCATGATTGGATGAAGTTCCTCGATCTTCTTCCAAGAAGTTAATGTTATTAATGGATCGTCTTGTACTGGCAGCCATGTGAAAAAATTTGGAATTTGAATCTCCATTTTTCAACCAATTAATGCCAGCTCTTTGCTTCCATTTGATTCTTTTCAAGACCAAGATGTCACCCAAAGCATTACGAAGTAATTTCCTTAGGTCAAACTCATGGTTATTCAAATGTCTGATTTCTTCAACTCTATCAAACATATGGATAAACCATTTCATTCTTTCCTCAGCCTTATTAAAACCTCGAAATTTAATGTTAGACCAAGCAATAAGAGCTTTCCTCACAGAGGAGCTTCTTCGAATAAAATTCACCGCCGGATTTTGATGCATAGGAACCGAATGCCATGCATCTGAAATAACCTGCTCGACTTCAGAAAAAGACATCCAGAATTTTTCAAATTTGAAGGACCTGTGTCTATTGTTACCCATAGGTTCAAATTTAAGCACCAAAGGAGCGTGGTCCGAAGTAGAAGTTGTCTTATCAGATAAACTGATATTAAGGTTAAGATCAAGCCAAGTACTAGACAGAAGTGCACGGTCCAACTTTGAAAGAGTAGGCCTCGGTCTATTATTAGACCATGTGAAACGCCTACCAATTAGTGGAATCTCCACGAGATCAAGGTCCTCAATCAACTGATTAAAATCAAGTATTGATTGGATTGGACGGTTTTCATTAGTTGATTCCTGGAGGTTCCTTAACAAATTGAAATCCCCCATCAATATCCAAGGTAAACCATCATCATTTGGTATAGATCTAAGCTCATTTAGAAAAACGATTTTATTTCTTTCATCAACTGGTCCATATACGCCAGTGACCAAAAAAGTGAAAGAACCAAGCGTTAATTTTACGGTTAGAGTGTAGCTTAGTGGCAAGGAAAAAGAACAAACCATTGTTTCATGCCAAACAATGAGAATTCCTCCCCTTGTACCCCCCGCATCAAGGGTTCTATAATCGTTAAAACGAAAAGGGCAAATGTTCTTCACTTTAAAGAAATCACACGAAGGAAGCTTTGTTTCCTGAAGACACAAAAGCTTGCAGTTTACCATATTAACCGAGTCCCTAACTATCGCACACTTGTTCGTGTCAGTTAGGCCACGGACATTCCAAAAAATAGCGCTAAAATTGACAACCATAAAAGAAGAAGCAAACTAGAGAATAATCTCAAAGAGACCCACTATTCAGCTAAGTAATACAAGCTATAGAAAGCTTAAAAATTACCTAAACCGGGTCGAGCAGGCTTCACCCGCTTCATCATTAACAAAAATCTCTGTCGACTCACCAAGAATCGAGCAAAAATTCAAAACACGTTCCTTCTCCGCCTCAGTAAGTGGGTCGATTGCAAGTTGCTCTTTCGTAAAGCACTTGCCAAGTTCTGCCCCTTCCAAAGCACGTTGAATTTCTTTGGTATATTTTCTAGTTGGGTCGGCAATCTTGGTTTTTTGCTTCTTGTTACTTGAGACAAAAAACTTGAACTTCTTGTTTGTCTTAGGTAACCTAGAACTCCGGCGCAAATTTATTGTAACAGGATTCTTTATGCTGTTAACTCCAGCATCAATTTGCTGTATAGAGGTCGAACCTCTAGTTTTATCAGCACTAGCACCCAACCTACCGGGCGAAGATAAGTCAAAGTTTTCCTCAGCAGGTTCATTCTCCTTTTCCATTATCTGGACTGTTTCTGTCCCACTTAAAAGAAGTGGGCTTTTATGATCAAATGATAAAGGAGGAGGCCCATTATTAATGCACTCTGCTAATGAGCTCTTGGCAAACTGCTTAGGATTGTTCAAATTAAAGTTGTGGGCCTCCCTTGTCAGATCTATCTGCTCCAAAGGTACAAGCACGCCCGACAACAAAATTTTGTCGCTTTGTGTAGGCAACGGTTGGTCAACCCGTAGCTCCGAAAAGTTGCGGCTGGCAGAGCCGCCGACCAGGCCATTATCGACGGAGACCAGCTCCTCTTGAACTGGTTTGAGATTAGCGGCGAGAAGGCGCTCCCCCTCAAGAACCGTCTTCTTCTGAAGTATGTCTCCGAGCGGACTATCATAGAGAACTGCCACAAGCTGTTTTTTATGGTCACCGTCCTCCATTTTGTCCCACCATTGTAAAAAAATGGTCCAGAATGAAGCATTTGACACACTTTGGTTCCTTTGTTGGGCAAGAGGCGCGATGGTGTCCCTTAGCTAGACACTTGAAACATCTACCTCTCTGAACCACCTTAGAAGCAGGTCGGTTCGCTAGCCCATTGACTGCCGCGACCGGCTTTCTTTGGTCAGCGTGAGAAGCCAAAGGAGTAGGGGACAACAAAGCAGTAACAAAAGAAGGTTTAAGAGTACAATGGGGGGGGAGAATAGCTGGGAGGGGCTTATTCAGGGTGGGGAAGGAGGGGAGAAGTTTTTCCTGTTGGCTAGTCTTTGGGGAGAGGCCAGCCGAGCTCAGGACTGGTGATTCCCCTCCAAACTTGGAAAAGAGGGCAGGGGAAGGACGTGAAAAAAGAAGAGAAAGCTTGCTTGTGTTTCGCATTTTAGGTTGAGACCAGAGGTATCGTGGGGAAGGTGGGGAACGAGTGTTCTTGCACTTACCTGACCAGCGAGGAGGAGAGATGGGTTTCCTGACTATAGTTGTCCAGCCATTGTTATCTCGGATAAAGAATCTTTTGGTCCGTACCTTTCTTGCAATCGCCTCAGGAATCGCCCCTTGTTTTTCTCTTCCCATCGCCAATCTAGAGCACAATTAATAATTAATAATCGATAACATGATTGAAATTTTTATAAGCTGGATTGGTGCTTATATATATTTTCTAAAGCAGGATTTAAGAGCATAGCTTACTAGTTACAGACTACACAGGAATTCGATTCCAAGGCCTCGCCTTTGGTAACAGTGAAGGCATCTTCAGCCAAATGCTGTGCTGGTAAATTAGGAGTATAAAATATGCAGTTTATTTGAAATTCCTATGACGGAATAAGAAACTCCGTATGCTGAGCATGACATTCTTGGTCTTCTGCTGGTCTCATTAAGTGTAATAATTGAGTAACATGGGCTGTCAGCTGGTCTTGCTCCTCTTTGATTGGGTGGCTAATTGGATAGGTTGATTATTTTTTGTTTATAGGCTGAACAAATTTATTTTATGGACCCTAGTCAATATTATGTTCTGAACAACCCACACGCATAAAGAAGCAGCAACTTTTAAACTTATATATATTTATTTTAATCGGAAGTACAAGTGCACCAAAATTAATAATTACTTACTTTAAATAAAAGTCTTATAATTTATAAACATTGAATAGCTTGCAATTAATATATAACAAATAACACAGAGTCTTAATGCATAATATAATATAATATAATAATTGTGCAATCCAGATAATTTAATAACATATTAAAAAAAAACTAGAATAAAAAATGGCAATTCTTAAGAATCAATTAACCAATAGTACCCTCAAGTTGCAATAACTGGTTTTATTAGAGCGCGCCCCCTAGACACTTATCAGCATACTAAGACTATAATTTAAATTTCAAAACAAGAAAAAATCTGGCTTGACCCCAATTTATCTCCAAAAAAACAAGAAAAAACATCATTATTATCGTCTCAAAAGCAAAATTATGTTTGCTTCACATTGTTCTGTTTTCGCAAATGACAAGACAAACAAAGGCTGTATTTTATAAAACTGAAAAGGCCATTTTCTGTAATTAAATTGGGCTAAACGGCCCAATTTTGATTCCAACTTACTAAAGCCCATTTACATTTCATATTAGGGATTCCATGTGCGACTTCAAGTTGAAATAGGTTAAACAAGATTACGTGACTCCAATAATTTTGCCATGCCTCTCTCTCGCCGACTGAGTCTCCCGCTTTTATCTCTAGCTCAAAGTCTTCTGTAAAATGTGACTCCAAAGGCAATCGTGTAGCTAACCCTCTTTAAGTCTATCTCAGACACAGCCTCAATAAATCAGAGACCTATTACATATTTGCTCTTACAACTGTGCCACAAAATTTTGTCAAGGTGATCTCCCGCTATTAGTGCCTCCATCTCTACTTAGCACTAATCCCCCAAATAAAATCCAAAATAATAGAATTACTCTCCAACTCTTCCCTCGGTCCCAAATTAGGAATCGGGTCTGAAAATGGGAGGAAACAGCATCCACAAGGAGATGATCCAGGTATTTGCACAGTTTCTTTTTCGTGTTTTTGGGACGAAATTGATTTGGTCCGATCAAATTTGTTCTCATACATGTCTAGTTTTGAAGTGGGTTTCCTTTGAATTTGTTGTAGGTGGTGGAGGCGCCGCATCCATTGATCAAGCATTGGGTCTCAGTTCTAAGAGATGAGAACACCCCTTCTTCTATCTTTAGTAAGTTGACCTTGATTTCCCCAAGTATTTACACACTCAGTCCCAAGTTGGAAAGTGGGCAACTGATAAAGTTTTGTTTCTTCTTTTATCTTACATGGATTTTTTGTTTTAATGGTTGGTGTAGGAGATGCCATGGCTGAGCTTGGTAGATTGCTCATATATGAAGCTACCAGAGATTGGTTGGTTAGTACATCAATTCATATTTTGATGTTAAACTTTCTAGTTTTCTACAATTTGATATTTCTGCATAATCAGAATTATAAATTAAATTAGTTGTACTAATTGACCTTCAAAAAAAATAATAATGTGCATCACAACCCAGTTTCAGTATTTTGAAACTGAGTTTACATCAGTCTTACAAAATGAGACACAACATGAATACTTAGAAAAAAGGAACTTTAAAATTGACTTAAATCTTCTATAGACCTTTTTAATTTGTATATATTTTAAAATTGACACAGCCAACTATAATTCGAGAGGTGCAATCGCCTGTTGGGGTCTCAATGGCAGAATTTATCAATCCAAAGGAGCCTATTCTGGTATGAGTATGACATTAATTATATTCAGCATTCTTATTTTACCAAAGTAAATAAAGGTCTTGTTAAGTCTATATTGTTATTCTTGACATTTTAGGTCGTACCAATTTTGAGAGCGGGTCTTGCACTAGCAGAGCATGCCTCCTCTGTCTTGCCTTCCTCTAGAACTTACCATCTTGGTATGTTGATTTGACATCTTCTTTGTTTTTCCTATGTATCATTTTTGTAAGTGGACAGCTAAACCAATCATTTGTTGAATATTTATAATCCACAATCTATAACTACAAATTTCACTTACATCCGACCCTAATTTATATGAGATCATACTGTTCAATTCCAACAGCCAACAGGGCTATCGGTAGTTTTGATGGAATGTCTTTTTTATCTGATATCGTGTATGTCTTATTGCCAAGTTCTTTTTTCTTCTGTTTCTTTTTTTTTGCATTTTTAAGGGATGTCTCGAGATGAAAAAACCCTACTACCATCAGTTTACCTTAACAAGTAAGTTGATGCAGTCCATATTGGCATTATACAAGTTCTTATGTTTGCTGATGTTATGAACTTATGATATAACACAAGAGCACTTGTAAAAGTTAATGCAGGTTGCCTGATAGGTTTGCGGATGGAGCACGAATTCTTCTAGTAGATCCTATGCTTGCTACTGGTAATTTCCTCCTTCAGCTTTGTAATATTTAATTTTATGTGAATGCATGTTATAATATCAAGGTCACCACTTCATATTATGTTTTATCATTTATTATGGATAAGGTGGGACTGTTATTGCTGCCATTGATTTGCTCAAAGACCGTGGAGTCGAAAACACTCAGATAAAAGTGGTAAGTCTGAGTGGACTTTTGTCTCCTTCTGTTTGTATTTCATGTAGAGCCTAATTAAGTTTGGTACAAGTAGAACTATAACTGTTCTTCAATGGCATTGGAAGTCTCGTTATTGGATTAATTGTGCTTAAAGTTTAGCATGCCTGCAGGCTTAGACCGCATGATAGTGTTAAAATTATATTAGAATTTTTTCCCTTTTTTTTTGTACGTGAGGCCTTAAGAATATGAATTGGGGACGGGCATATTTTCGAGGGCTGCAATGTATATATAAGATATACCAATTTTATATAATAGATCTGCACATCTCCTTTCTTTTCCGAGTATTGCTTCTCTTTCAGATTGATAACAACAAAAATGACATGTGAATGATGTGTCCCAGGTATCGGCTATTTCATGCCCTCCTGCTCTTCAGAAGCTAAAGATAAAATTCCCTGGGTATATTATTCTGTCACTGTTAAATATACAATCATTGTATGTGATAAATTATTCCTAATCTCTACCTGATTTCTCATCAGCTATAATTTAATCATTCCTTTTGTATGTCACAGGCTTCAAGTGTATACAGGAGCTATTGATCCAATCTTGAATGAAAAGGGGTATGCACAATAGCTGTCAATTTCAAACTCACAAACACTTGATAGTTTTGAACTTTTGATATTGTCAATTTCAAGACGCGTCTTGTTTTTCATAAAAACTTTAAAAGGAAAAATTGTTTGGTGATTTAAGGTGTTTGACAAATGACAGGTTTATCATCCCTGGATTGGGTGATGCTGGTGATCGCAGCTATGGCACATGAGCTCGTTCTCCTCCGGTTGAGTGTAGGGAATATATAGAGACTGATTGGGAAAATTAGCATTTTGATTTGCTTAGTATTGAACGATGGTGAAGGTTTTGATACTGCTGTTTTGTGAGTTTGTGGATTTCTGAACCCGTGCTTGTGGCAGGTTTACCAGATTTTTAAGCCAGGATATTCCCTGTTCATTAAATTATATTATTACATATATTAAAGAGTAATGTTTTATTTCGGCATATATATAAGTGTAATGAATTTGCTCGCTAAGGATGACATGTTTAAGAGTTGATGCTTGTGAGTTATATGGGCATATGGCGCTCTGTTAATAGTTATTCTTATCACCTCTATTGTAAATTCCTTGTGAAAAGACAAACAGCTTCAACTCTGGGGAGAATTTTACGCCTGCTTATACTATTTGAATGCATTTATTCGCATTTATAAATAACATTTATTCAAATTTTATGCCGGAGCATAATTAATTATGCTTTTGGAGATTACAATTACTGCAGATTTTGTTTGGTAATCTTCTATTCTAAGTTTCTAACATTATTCTGAATAATGAGTTTAAATTACGTTGTTCACAAATACAAATTTGTTATTTAAAGAGTTATTTTAATGTTTTTCAAATAGCATTTTTCTGTCTTCTAACTTTATCGATTTTCCTACGGGTTAAATTACACCCTTTTAGCTATCACTTTTCTTGCACTTTCGTACCAAACTAAAACAACCGAATGGCTTCGACTTGCATGCATTTTCATCACACATTGTAATGTATTGCTGGATGTCTTGAAGGCTTAATGGATGGTTTAATCCTGTCCATTGGATGTTTGTAAAATGTCATCCAATTTTTAGGACATAATTATATAAATTCATCAAGTTGCTACTGAATATACATTTTTCAGAGTATCAGAAAAACGCAGTTGTTATATTGTCAAACAGGACGATGCAGGTCAAAACAGTGAACGATTACCGAGCAAATACCTTTTAACATAGAACGCCAGAAAATTTATCAATATAGTTTCAGGCATTTATAATCTAAGATTTCAAACAAATTGGCAAATAAGAGAAACAAAATTTTCAAGAAAAAGAATAAAGTTTTTTAGAAAAGAAAAGCCAGGAACTGTTACTTGAAGCTAGACCTTTATATACAAAATAAACTGTAGTACAAAGCCTAGGTGGTCTGAACCTAATGAGAAGAGTGTAGTAAAGCAACCAAAATCCTGAAATTGAAACAGAAAAACTGGTGAGACAATGATCATTTCAGAAAAAAAAGCAATAACTTTTTATATTTCATATCCGTTATCGGAGAATAAATTTTGTTAAATGCTAGGGATTATTAAAACACAAAAGCAAATTGACAAACAGTTTCTTGATCCATAGTCATGTATGCTAAGTAAGAATATAATTAATCAGCAATTTTTTTATACTAGAAGTTTTATTGTAAATCTTTGCTGATACATTTTAATGTTTTTATTTTACAAATTTCACCACACAATTCTCATATTTCAATCAACATCCATTGTTTTTTGGAGCATGTCTTCAATCAAACCATACAATGACTATGCTACCCTTGCTTTTGTGAAATCACACTGGAAAAGTAAATATAAATTTTTCAATAAACGTAGAACCCAACACTAAATTGGTTTCACTAAAGTTTAATCCAACCAAAGAGGAAAAAAAAATTCAACCAGGATGAGAGCAAACTAAGGCAATGTTAAATTGACTGTACATGCACGGGTAATACAGCTACAAGTTCAGTAACAGTGCCAATTCAAGAATGCTGGATCTAAGTTATGTATATCACAACTGCATATTTTCCACAAGAAAAATATTTCATATAATATCTCCAGAAAGTAAAAATCCAGTACACAATTATATAATATTCATGGAAGGAAGTAAACCTCCAATATACTGGAACGATTGGCATGATCACATCTCACTATAATTGCGCCAGACAGCACGGAACTCCTCTCTAAATGTGTTGAGCCTTGCTTTCAGATTTGGTGTTCTCAAGCTTGCATGGATTAGGGTCGCTGCAGCAAAAATAATAAGAACGATGTTTCAACATATTAGCTAGTAGACAAAAAGAAAAGAGCATTAGGCTTCAAAAATAAACGATGCAAACATAAGTTCATACCAAGTATGGCAATTACAAGTGCCCAAGCAACAGAAAGGAGGCTAGATGAGGTGAACCACAGCACACAGCTTGCTGTAATTTAACAACCAATATATTAGCAATTTAAAATACAATGCTTTGCTACTTCCAATTAAATGATGCATCCAGATATCCAAAATAGCATCTTTTTAGTATAATAGGTATCCTGTCTGGCTGTAATTAAAAAGCATAATAAAATGCAGAGAAGAATTCATTATCTAGAGAAGATTTACCATTAATTCAAATGATTTAGGCATATTGATAAAGTCACAATTTCATGTTTAAACTGGTAAAATGTCAATTATCAAATTAATAAGTATTATCATTATTCATAACAAAAAAAAAACATAAAAATATATCTCCTAGACAACAAGCATGACTTCACCAAATTCCATTACCCATTTACTCTTTGAGTATATCTGAAACTGCTAATACAATTCCTCACTACTTATTCACATAAAATGAACAAAAAAATAGTGGTAATTTATATTTTTTAGACAACGTCAGTAGAAAACTATAGTAATACTAGTAATAAAGAGCCTTTTGTGTGCTTAAAGTCTATATTCCACTTTAAGATGTTCAAACAGACAATTAAATGCTGCTCAATGTGATCTCTATAAAAAGTTCATTGTACACCATTTAATATAATCATTTTTCCATCAACTGATAAACTTGCAAGAGAATCAGGTAAATACAAAACTTGACATATAGAACACATCAAGCAGCTTGAAGCAGCCATTAAGACATTTTAAAAAGTAAATTATGGACCCCCAGTACAAAAGGCCCTTCAGTACATGTAGCACTGTAGTCACAGCACAGGAGGCCTTGTAGCACAGGGAACCGCATCCTCAGCAGTCCAAAAAAGGACTGCTCCAAGCAGTCCTTTTCATTTTCTTTAATTTTTAAAAATTATAAAACTCAAATGGAGAATCCAAACCGTTGATCTTGTTAAGTTTTATCGGCGATGCATTTTCATATAAGTTTTATAAAATTTGAAGTTTATTTGATACTTCATTAAGTGACCAAATTATGAACGGATTAGAATTAATCAAACCAGGTTCGTTCATTTGTTGACCACTTGATGTTATTTTTAATGCAGGCAGACACATGATGTTCTGATGATGGGACACATGAAAATACTCTGCCAAAAGTACACATTTACCAACGGTAACATATTCTCCCATGCCTAGATTATTAAGCCAGAATCTGATTACAATGAAGTTTTGGCACCAGATATATGTTACTTCAATATCTATTTGATCAAATTAAGAGATAAAACAAAGAATAATGAAGGGCAAAAAAAAGGGAACAGATGAACAACCTGCAGCAAAGAAGAAGACAAAGAACGAACGAGGCCAGCCGCATATGTGTATTGCCCTCTTGGATGGCCGTCCACGAAGAACAGGCCTATGTTCATATTTGTTTTAGATTTAAAAGTTAATAACAGATATGAACCACATTAAAGTAGTTTACAAAGTTAAGTGAACTATTCTTACGAGCTAGGAGGCCTCATCTTGGCTGCTAAATGTGGAGAAAATTGCCTCACAGTTCTTGTAACCTTCTCATTGAAGGTCACCGCAAAGCTGCACGAAAAACATAAAAATTCCATAATCATCTATTCCAGTATTGCCAATTTGCTAACAAATTTTTCTAAACATTAAGAACTAACCTATCATTGAGAAAAGCAAGGCTCAGACCAGTCAACAGAGCAGCCACAATTGAAAGCGGCCTCCTTATGAATCCAATAGCTTCAAATTGAATAATAAATCAAATCAAGTTTGCTTGGAACTACAAATTCGAACTGAAAGAAGGGAAACTAAGAGCTGATCTCTCACTCACCGAGAATAAACATGATCAGGATGAAGTAGTTCGTCCGATAACTGCAGATTATTCAAACAAAAAGGTTAAAAACCAGTACAATTAAGTTCATCCAAAAACTAAACTTAGATGAAATAAAGAGAAAGGAAAGAGAGATACATACTAGTAGAGATTGCATTTGAGGCGGCTGGTCCACTTTAAGTAGGATCGAGGAGCAGTGAAGCGAGAGAAGAACTCCGGCAGGGGGCGCGGCGGGGTTGACCACTCCACCTCTCGCAGCGCCTCCATCAGATCCTCGACTGTTACATTTCCCCAATCCATCTCCGGCCTCTCTCTCTCTCTCTCTCTTAACCCCAAATCGGATTGGTTGAACCTTGAAAGCGCCGCGCCGCCGCCTGAGTTAGTGAGTTCCGTCGTCGAGTTTGAGCGGGTGTTGATTGAGTGGGGAGGAAGAAATCTCCAATTTAGTGATTTCAGATCGCGTGGAGGTTTTGATGCACTCTGTGAGTAATGGGAATTGGAATGAGGGTTCTCGACTCGACACGGAGAGGGACGGTGGCAAAAAGAAGAAAGGAATGCGGGTCGGAACTTGCGAAACTGATCTCCTTTCTAGATATAACGGAGATGTCCGGTTTCTGATTTTTGTGATGGGAAGGGGAAAAAATGGAGCACTGTTAAGTGGGGCCAGTGAGGAGTTCAATCGTCGCTCGTATAATGGAAAAGTAAAATAAAATTGTCTGAGCCCGGGTTCGAACCGGGGACCTCTAGTGTGTGAGACTAGCGTGATGACCAACTACACCACCCAGACGAGTTGTGTTAGAATTTTAGTCATCAGATATTTATTCGTCAATGCTATATTAAGGGATATGGCTTTCTAATGGAAACAATTTATGCTTTCTGTTTACATTAATAACAATAACTGATTATAAAATGATCCATATAATATTATAAAACAGTTCTCGAATGCAGAACATGAGATTTCGATCTGATGTTCCGTATGAGTTATTGCCAGAATTAATACACAAACAAACTATTGTATTATATTTTAATTACAAATAATTTTAATTGTTTTATGTTCTGAGTTTTTTTAAAATTTATTTTGAAGAGTTCTGTACTATTTTTCAGATTTTTGGGAAATGAGAATGATCCCACCTGATGTGCAAATTTTTATATTTCATCATTATTTTAGAATTTAGACTCATTTTCTTACAAAAATATTTTGAAGAATAATTACATAAATTTGCTTATATTTTAATAGGCTATAGGGAATATGAAAAATATCTGTGTGGATTGGCTGTGGGGCAAGGCACTGCTTCAGGTCAAGCTATAGAAGGTGGGAGCTGATCCGACAACAAACAATCTAGTCCGAGCAATATTTTTAAAATCTTATTACTAAAATACCTTTATTTATTCCGTTAGACTATTTATTTTGTTATATATTTTGTTTCCTAATATAATCTAATAACTTTGTCTTTAATTATAGCCTTCAGAAATTAATATACAATAATTAATTAATAGATATATAAAAAGAGAAATGTTATGGTGCACTGTGATGTATTGGGTCTATTGTGCACTGTGAATCCGGATCCTTGGATCTGTTTATTGATTCGCGCTGATGAGATCGCTAAGTGAGAAAGCTTCGTGTGCTCCTCTTTCTTATTTTGTTCCAGCGCTCTCTCTCTCTCTCTCTCTCTCTCTCTCAACTCAACTCAGACAGAACAACATACTATCTCTCTCTCTAACAGCCACCGCTCGCTCTCTCTCTCTTCTCCCTCTTACCTTTTTTTCTCCACCAGAAAGCCTATTTCTCTCGTTCATTTAAAGCAAATCCCTTGATCAGCCGAAGAGAGTACGAAACCCCCTTTTATTGCCTCTCACTCGTCGACTGAAGCCAAACCCTAGATCTGTCGAAGCCAAAGCCTGGTGCTCATTCTCACACTTTTGGGTACTCTTTTTCTCTCTTGAATTGATTTTTTTTTTGTTTATATAAGGTTGATAACGCTTTACATCAGCTCTCTGATTTTTATATAAGGATTGTGTATTGCATTTTTAAATTTTTTTTTTTTGGAGAAGACAACTATATGAAAGATTCTCGTGTTTCACCTTCAAGTCTCAAATTAAAGTATTTATTCAGTCTCCTTTGTCCAAATTGCGTTACTAGTATATATATTTTTTTTTCAAAGTTGAAAACGTGAGTCAGATCAGTTTTTTGAGGTGTCAGACCAGCATATCTTCAAATCAAAATAAATTCTGTTATTTGGCGTGAAATTATGTCTCAGCTATCATGTATTAGTATTTTTATTTTTTTGCTGGCACCATTTATTATTCTTATCGCACTGGTTATGTTGATGGATGCATCTAAAACCAGTATAAATTGACAATATAGAGCCTCACCTCAATTGTTGCATATGACATCAACTAAAGCTTAATTTTCTTTTATAGGATATCAAATAAGTACATCAAGTAGCGCTCATCATGGATGCAACACTAGTGGCGCAACTCCTTATTGCATAAGATGCGAGAACATGCAACTTGTTGTCAGAATTACCAGCAGGGGACCTAATAAGGGTCGACATTATTACTTATGTGATAAATGTGATTACTTTATAGGATGGTGTGATCAATTGAACTTTAGGACTATAAATCGAGAATTCGAAGAGTTGAAACAACAATTGAAAGCAATCGGGAAGCAATTAGAAGAAATGGAGAAGACAAATAATATATTGATTACGAAGATTAATCAAGCTATTTATGTTGTGATTGTATTATTTGTAGTTCTTATTGGAATTTTAATATTTGTAATTAGGATTTAGGCGGTATGTCCCAACTAATGATATGGATATGTTAGTTAGGATATGGACATATTAATTAGGCAGTAGGTTTTAATGTGCTTACTTTAATTAAGTAGTGTATGAATATGTTATTTTGGATATGTTATCTCATTTAATTAGTTAATTGCGCTACTATCTCCTTATTTCACTTATATTGTAATGAATTAGGCATCAATAGATTTTTCAAATTTGTTAGATTCTTCAATTAGGTGCAAAAAGATGGTATAGGATGTTGATTATGCCTTTTGTCCCCGGGAACAGAATGGTATAGCACATATGCTTACTAATTATGCAAGGGTTCACAGCCTCACAGGGCTAGTTTTAAGAATATCATGTACCCATCCCTTGCCGTTGTAACTCAGAATTGTCACGCATGGAAACAAATAAGAATTCCCAATAATTTATAAACAGAACAAGAAAACATCTTCAAAATTTATCAAGCACTAAAGAATTTCCAGTAATGGGCACCGAAGAACTTCAAAATTTATCAAGCACTGAAGAATTTCCAGAATTCCCTTGCCTGTACCAACTCGAAATGGGCACCGCAAGCATTGAAGAATTCCCAGTAATGAATTCACATAATAAATAACATCTTCAAAATTAAACAAACAGATTTGTTTCAACATCTTAAATTCACTTAAATTCATCAAGCAGATTTGCTACAAAATATCACTTAAATAGACTTGAGTTCACACAAAATATCACTTAAATTCATGACTTCATTAAACAGATCCAATGTCTTCTTCTTTTGCGCCATGTCTTTTTCTTTCTTCTATTTTCCTACATCTTTTATTTTATAAAAACAAATTAAATATTAGGATTTCATTAAATAGATCCAACAATTCATTACAAAAACCAAAAGTCCAGTAAACTACCAGTAAATATCCTCTTCTTCATCATCTTCTTCTCTATCTAACTCATCTCCATCGAACAAGTCTTCTACTTTGTTCCCTTTTTTTGCATCTTCAATTTTCTGTTGTACGGAGAAAAGAGAGGGAAGAGAGAGATTCAGTGTTCCGTCTGAGTTGAGAGAGAAAGAAAGTCAAGAGAAGAGAACGCTGGTTTATTCGGGGAGCAAAATAAGAAAGAGGAGCACACGAAACTTTCTCATTTAGCGATCTCATCAGCGCGAATCAATAGACAGATCTAACGATCTAGATTCACAGTGCACAATAGGTCCAATACATCACATAACATTTCTCTATATAAAAATATATATTTGATAATTTATTTGTCCAAATATTGAGTGTGTATGTTTTCTAGTCTCCTAAATTCCACGTTGTCTTTTGTTATAATTTCTATTCATCATAACAAATTTTATTGATTAATAATCTTCTTTCACCGGTGGCCAATTTGTATTATACCCCAAAATTCATATTTAGTCAATATCACAGGATTGAGACTCCTAACTCATCAAATAAAGATATTGAACCTTTGAATGTACGAATTGTTGATGTCAAAATTACAAATAATTTGTTGTCCAGATCCAGATTAAAATTTTCATGAAATTAATCCACATTAAATTTTATTTGTTGAGTAAATTATGCCGTTGTCCTTCATTCAAAATTCACATTAAAATTCTCATATTCAAAAAAAGGAATTGAGTAAAACATAAAACAGTGGTAATATCAAAGATCCAAGTGTGGTTGATGAGATTTAGTGCTTGGTATTGACAAAAACATATTAGTTGTCAACCAAAAAAATAAGAAAGAGTTCAAAGAAAGCTGGAAGAAAGGTGCGAAGTTGTCATTTCTAGGGAGGGTAATATTGTCATTTATTAAATATTTTGTTGTTCGGATTAATTTATTTGCTGTCCCGATCAGTACCCATAAATCATGATTATAAGTTAGTCAATTAGTAATTTTTGGTATTTTTTTGGGATTAAACTTCCGTACGCTACTGCATTAATAAAATTACTTTTAGAGTTGTTGCTCAGATACATAAGATCGATATAGGTCTTGTTTAACTTACCTTCCCAACCAAGTAATTTTTGGTAAGATAAAATTACTTTCAGAGTTGTTTAATAAAATTGCTCAGATACATAAGATCGATATAGGTCTTGCATTAATAAAATTACTTTTAGGTCTTGTTTAATAAAATTACTTTTAGAGTTGTTGCTCAGATAAAATTACTTTTAGTAATTTTTGGTATTTTCTTGTTTAACTTACCTTCCCAACCAAGTACATAAGCATTAAAATATCCTATTTATCAGTATAGGTCTTTGATTCTGGAAAAATTCTCTCATCTGTTCAAAGTCATGATCTGAATGAGTCGCACATACACCCTAGTACATGTTTCTCGACGCTGAGCGGCTGAGGACATATTAATTGACTAACTTACGTTTCTAATTAATCCTCTGTCCCTTCTAATTAAAGCAAAAGTATTTGAAATAATATAACTAAATGAAAAAACAACAGTTGAATTTAAACATCTAATACAACACAGTAAAAAAGGGTAAAACTAAATCATTGTAAAGTATTTTGTATCCAGCTGCATATTAATTCCCATAGCAGAAAATTTGGTTCCTTATGCTGTCATATCTCTCTACCATGTGAGTCCTTGCACAATTTGAGATAATATGCAACGAATGCAGTGCCATTCTTATCACATCCTGACCTAAGTTCTGTCTGTATGATTCGGGATTGACATCATCGCCCAGTGTATCGCTGTAACTGATCTCTATGACATCATTCATGCGTGTTGAATTTTGAAACAGCCACAGCCTCTACCAGGTCATAACAATCTGTTATTACACAAGCATTCCTTCTCCTAATTAATTGTACCCTTGTTATCACCATTTCTAGAACTCTAACAGCTGAATAGCTTCAGCATGAAACTGGTTGGTACAGTACCAACTCCAATGACAAGCGCAAGTTTTATGGTACAATCTATACAGTGGTATAACAATAATATTTTGGAGCAAGGAAAGAAAAATGTCCAAAATGTTAAAAGGTCTAGTGTTATTTTTGCCCTTTTAATTTATTTCTCCCTAATTTTTAGTTTTCTTATATGACAATCATAGTTAATTTTGTATGATTAAGTTGAAGGACAAATAAAAAGTTATGTTGAAGAGTTTAGTGACAAATACAAAAAATACACAAGAGTAAGAGAATAAATAAATAGCAAAGAATTTAGGAGCATATAAAAAATTAAGCCTACAATTGAATACAAGCTAATAAACGAAGGCGCCAAGCGCCTTTTAAATTATATATCTAATTTGCTTCCTTTTTAAACCAAACCACCATCAATAATTTAGAAAGAATATGAAGGAAAGAATTGGGAGGATAAATGCTGAAATTCTTCTTTTATTCGGCAATGGCAAATAAGGAATGAAATATCAACAAGGAATGAATTGAGAGAATAAACATGGGAAGAAATCAGACTAATTACAGGATTGAAATGGCCAAAATTAGAACGTAATTAAAGACAAATTCACCGGTCAATATAATTTTATTCATGCAATATATATATATATATATATATATATATATATATATATAATACCGATCGCAAATAAGTAAAATGGCTTAAAGACAATGAGCCCCTATCATATAATTTTCAGCTGCCAAAGGTCAGTGAGTACAATCGATGAACATAAAAATGACATAATATTTGAGTCTCATCAAGTCTAATTATCTATACTATTTATAAAAGCACCCATATAAAAGGAGTAAAATTGTCATATAAAAGGCGTAAACTTGTCGGATAAAAGGGTGTAAACAATTCTTATATCAATTATGGACTATTGATTTGTGTAATTTGATTTGATCAGTGGTCTAGATCAAGGTTAGACTTTTCTTAAAAAAATTAAGTTACTACCAAATTAGCTATTTATTTAAAAGGAAAGACTAAATTATTGATTTTACCATATCTTTATTGCCTAACATGTAACATTTTATATATAACAAAAAATAATATCAACATTTTATTTTTTTATTTGCCCACGTATCGAGGGCATTTTTTGCTAGTATCTCTAACTTGTGCCCTTTTCAAGTTCATTGTGCTTAATTTTCTTCATTTTGCACGAAAGATAGAGATACTGCAGAAATTTTGCTTTTATTGCATTTTAGGTTTGGGGATGCATCCTGGTGCAGATTTGAAATTAAATCCAACTCTTCACATGACAGGTAGCTAAAATCACTCAAATTCTGCTTTTTATTCTTGCTTGGCTGAAAGAAGGAAAGTCTAGCTCTCTTTCTCCTATGATTTATGGTGAGAAAATGAATTATTGAGGGGAGGAAATGATGAAACTAGCATAAAAGATAACCAAGAATTGTTGTCCAGGGATTTCTCACCTCTCAATTCCATATTTTTCACGTCTAGTTTTCTTCATCTCTCTCTGGACGAATGTTGAAACCAGGAGGAAAAAGGGTAGTAGGCTTGTAGCACTCGATCCAGATATAAAAGCCAAGAAAATTGATTGTATCTTTGTCTCTTGTTTGTTTGTGATGTTATTTGTGTTCAAACTCTTGTTGTGTGTTATTTCTGTTGTGATGTGAGTATCTAAATTAATTTAGAATTATGGTGTAAATCTTACTCTTACTTAGATTAAAATAGCATTTACTTTAGTTATTATGGATGTTTGTTGTTAATTCTTTCTATCCATAAAATATTTTCATTCAATTTTAGCCCACTTGAGATATGTTCGTAGGAAGTTAATATGAGTAGCTAGACATAAGGGTGTAGTCGATTTTTCTATTTTTCTAGCAATCCGCCTAAAATAGCAACTTGTGGTTTAAGTAGTCAGATTTAAGAGGGGATTAGGATATATTATCACCAAATGGTCCGCTTATATTAATGAATTACAAACTTAAATCAAGTAGAGTATAGTATAAATCCTATGATTTATACTATAAAGTGCAAAAAAAAATTGCATAAAGTGCATGTGCATAAATCCTATGATTCTAAAGTAAACTGTTGCATCAACCTAAGTAGAGTATAGTAGTGAAATCATAATTCTAACAAAAAATATAATAGTTTTCTGTTAATAGTGCATTTGCATCGCAGACCGCATCATTTCTGGAATTGTTCACCTACAACCCTAGTTGCCCTCAGTCCAGTGTGACTGCATCCCATACTGCCAAAAGTTTAAATAGCGAATAACAATCATTTTTTTGGACACTATCATACCATAGCGGATATGCATACACAAGTATATTTTGAAGGTCTATTTTAGTCTGATATAAAAAAATAAAAAAATTTTATGCAAATAATTAATGTCAACTAAAATTATATCCAATATCTATGCATATTTGACCACTAAATTTATAGAATTGAAAAAAAAAATCAAAGCATAAAAGTTGTAGCTTATGCCTAAAATACTAATACTATATCAGCAAATTATAAGCTGGACCACTATTTTTGCTAATGTACCGCTATATCGCCGCTATTTTTCGCTATTTTTCCACTATATCCCTCTATCACTCGCGCTATCGGACAGACCGCTATAGCAGCCGCTACGGCCACTATTTAAGCCTATGCATACAACATACTGCATTAGCATTTGCATTATTTACTTACTTTCATGTTTTGTCCATGTAATTTAAATACCAATCTAACTACTTGCCAAATTTAGATTATCCAAAATTGTTAGTCTAATAATTTTAAATCACCTCCCAATGAGATCGACCCATAAATACTACGGATAGTGCACTTGCATTTCGACTTGTGTTCCCGAAAAACACACATCAACCATCAATTTTTTTTTTCTGGCTCATCTTATCACGTCATATGCTAATCTTTCAATGAACTTGAAATTTTTATCAGCGGTAGGCCTAAAAGCTGACAGATCATCAAACATTTCAACTTTTATTCTTTTTAAATCAGGTGCTTGAACACCTTCACCTGGATATGAAGGATAAGTATTAACTGGTCAGAAAAAAAAAACCACATTCCTTCCTATTTTCAGGCCTACTAATAAAAATATGAGGAGGTTTCTGGTGCCACAAGTTTTCGGTGCAAAAAATGTCATATTTTTTTTCATTAATATTTCAAATTTTAAAAATTAAATTTTCAAATCCAAACTGTTGATCTTGTTTAATTTTATGAGTGATGCATTTGTATATAATATTTATAAATTTCGGAGTTTATTTAATATTCAATCAAAGGTACAATACACAAACGTATTAAATTAATCTATTATAATTAACAACATTCATTCATTTTTTGTCCTTATCAAATAAACTCCAAAATTTATTTTATATATATATATAGATCTCCTAGGAAACTAAAATTTATATTTTTTCGAATTTTTTTACTATATATTATGCTATTTTAAAAAACATTGTAAAGGAGTTGTAAATGAGTATTTCTGACCATTCAATTTTAAAATAGCATAATATATAACAAAAAAATTTGAAAAAATGTAAAATTTGGTCTTAAAAGATATTTTTATATGGAGAACAACTTGAACGGTTTGGATCGACTGTTTGAATTTTAGATTTTGAGAAACGACTCCGTATGCTGGAGTATACTTTAGCCAATCTCTCTCTCTCTCTCTCTATATATATATATATATAAACGCGCTAATGTTAGGTTTATTGTTTTCTTCTATAGCCATAAAACCATAAACTGAATAACCGTAATCTTTTACATTGTTTATTATTTCTTTTTTTCTTAAACAAGATCAATATTTATTTATAGAGGCATAACTCACTCATTGAGATAGAGTTTATTTCTCTTTTGTGTCTAGCGGGAATTTTTGTTGGACTCCATAACGAAAAATTTTAAATTCACATTGTTACTGTACCGTAGGTATTATTATCGCAATAAATTTGGCATCAGTTATTTGCTGGATAGATCATATATAACAAAGTTCTAGCCTCTGAGAACACAAAAAAAAAAAAAAACATCAACAACTTGAAGAACACAATCGAATTTTAATGACCTATTAACTTGCCACTTACAAGTTACAACCAATTTGCAAGAGTAATAGACCCTTACAGCATATATATTAATTGTCTGTATTTTGTAGTATATAAATAAAGAAGAGTATATATTCTCAGAACTTCAAGAGGGAACATTCAATTCACGCTCTCCTTAGGCCTAAGCTCTATACCTAGAAAAATGGTGCCCACTGCAATCTTAGCCCTGTCCTTACCTGTGTAAAGTTTAATCTCAACCTCTCTATCTTCACCATTTTCATTGTAAAACTCCCCAATCTCAACCTCCATCCATCCATCTGTCTTCTCCTTGGGCCACATGACAACAAAATCACGAATAATTGTACGGCAGTTTTCACTTGACCACGCTGGCGCAATCAGACAGTGCTTGCGTCGAGCGATTTCAGATGGATTCCGTGGAGGACGGAGGAATACCTTTTTCTCACACTTGATCAATCCGTTGATAGAAACAAAGCTCAAAAAGGTTTGATCTATTTCACAATCATTATCATTATTATCCCTGTAAATTAGATATGATGCATATGTCGTGTGCGAGGAGAGAAGTTTGCTCTCGATCCTACCGGATAATGCATTGCGGCCCACATGGAGATGAGCAGTGAGCTTGACTCCTTTGTGAAACCTATGAAGAGAAAATGAGAGACTTCATATATATAAAAAATATATATATTTTTTGAAACAATTGATCAAAGGTGAAAACGAATTGAGAAAAGAATCAGTCACCTTGAGTTAGAAAGTGAGACAAATTCTCAATCTGTATGGTTCGCATAGTATGACATTGTTCTTTCTTTGTCAGGCGGTGAGAGGACACGTGAGACGAGTTCCCAATCTATATTTGTACTGTCCTTGTACTCTGGCAGGTCCATTTCATATGCCGGAATGGTGAAGCACTTGGCGCCTGTTGATTTATTCAATCCAAAACTCTATAAATGAAAGGCCAATTTATGATGGGGATTAATTCGTATGAATTCGCACAATATTAATTATAATTTACAAAAGCATGTAAGAAAGATAAATTCAGAAGAATCTTGAAACAAATAAATAATATTAATGGCAACAAAATGGATGAGGTATGAGATTATATAGGTATCGTACCAGTTTACCACCGTCAATTAGCACAGGACGATCACATAGCTGTAAAAAGAGATCTTTTAAAGAGGCATATTGGACTGGATGCACCGCCCGAGATAACAAAGAAGCATAATCTGACGGTAGGAAATGCTTCCAAGTGGCATCTGAATCTACCCCCGCCCGGAAAGAGGATGAAACTAGAGATAGGATGCACGCATTACGAGGGCTCGTGAAAGATATTTAGGGGTGCCTAACGTGGTTAACGACCACGGTTTCGCCTCGTGCCGTTACCGTGCCACTTAAAAACGGTATGAAATCGGTATGCCGTTTACCGTTCCGTTTATTATACGAAATAGATTTCTGTGCCATCAACCGTTTCACTTTAAAAATTACACATAAAACGGTTTGAAATGGGGTTGAAACGGTCGAAACGGCATAACTAACTGTGCTACATACCGTTTCGTTTAGAAAACGGTATAAAATTTCATGCCACAAACCGTTCCGTTTAATATAAACGAAACGGCATAACGCGAAAAATTGTGCCGTTGACACCCCTAAAGATATTACATGTGCTGATGTGCGAAGCAATCCTCAGGAAGTAGAGTCAAGTCTCCCTTGCTTTTTAACGTCGACTTTCCGTCGATTTCGGGGAAATAATAAATACTTCAATTTCAATCCTTCATTTTCCTGTAGAAAGAGCTCGAATCGTACCGGTTCTCTTTCCTATTCAGCCTATGATGGATTTCATCTGGCCCGTCCGTCTCTCCCATGCCTTTTCTCTGCCTCCTTCTTGTGGTTTTTTTGCTGCGCTTACTTTGTTATTTCCCTGCGTGCTTCCGTTCATTTCTTTTTGTGTGCCCCTTGTCTCGCCTTCCGCCTTAGCCGCACCTGATCTGCTCTCTTTCTTTTCCGGACGGAGTTGTTGGCTTCTCTCTTGCTTTTTCGTCGTTCCCATACCTCGCACTGCCGTGATTGTCGTTTGTGCGCTATGGAAGGGCCTGGATTGGCCTGTTTTCCTATGCCGGATCGATCTCTCTCTTTCCTGTCTGCCTGTCTTTCTTCTCTCCTATTTGCGGTTTGCTTCTTCCTTCTTTGGTGAGCGATTTATTCTTTTCTTTTCCATTTCCTTGCCTTTATTTCCTCTCTGGTGTTCTGTGCTGGCTGATCGGTCCTTTTAGTTCCGTCTGCTTCCTGTAATTGAACCCGATCTTGTATTGTTCCCTTTCCATCCTGTTCTTTTGCCTTTTTTTCCGACTTGGTGTGTTTGGTTTATCAGATTTGTCTTTTTCTTCCCGTCATGCTTTGATATTTTGTTTTCCTACCTTCCTTTTGCCTTTTCTTGGTGTGGCTTCCTGTCTGTCTTTTTTATTTTAGTTTTGCTTATTGTTTCAGGACTTTGTCGCCGGCCTTTTTCAGGTCTTCTTCCCAGGTTTGTGTTCTTTCCTCTTTTTTTCCTCTAGATAGTTTATGTTTTTTTTTTTCTTTCTTTGTTTTGTTCCTATTGTTGTTTTTTCATGGTTCTGACCTATTATTTTTTCCAAATTTCTGGTCTTCTCGGTGCTGCTGGTCAATTTCCTGCATCCATATTTCTAGCAATTTATAAGTATCATTCATCTTCGGTATCGTTCTGTCGGTTTTATAACTTGTGTGCTTTCCGAATATGTTCATGTCTCTAGGTCCTTTTTAGCTGCTATTTTTTATGAGATTATGAGTATCTCTCTCTTGAGCCAATACCTTCACCCAAGCACACTAATAACAGGTGGGTGTGGTTGGGTGCTATGAGATTATTTAACTTGCTTGCTCTATTTTTCTCGAGTGTAATATTTCTAGCAATTTATAAGTATCTTTGTTTTTATTGCAGTGTGATGTCATGCTAGGAGTAGCAGAGAAATTGCACCTAGCTAACTGACTCACATTTAGTGACCCATGAAAGCCTTTATGAGGTAAGTGTGATGTACTGAAAAAATTGGAGTGTGATGTACGGAAACAAAATTTACTGGAAGATCTTAGAGAGTCCATGCTGTTAAGAGGTACCGTAGCCACTAGTCAGATCTTGTAATTAAATTTTATTGATTGTTTCTATTCTCAAAATAATTTAAAATTGTAAGTAACCAATAGATTAATTCTATATCAAAATGGCGAATTAACTTTTATTTTTTTCTTGTAGATAGTTGTCGAGAGATTGAAATTTCAAGGATTTGCATCCATTACATCTTCTGGTAGTGAAAAGGTATCAACTGGGACGGTACTGTACCTACAGCACCACCACCCCCTTCTTACATGTAAGTGTCCCTCTACTGTATTGACTTTTTTCTTTTTGGAAAAAGGTGGGAACTACTACATTGATTGCTTATAAACACAATTGTCATGGACTCATGGCTATACAAAATATGTTGAGATGAGAATTATTTTTGCAACTAGCTCTATTGGTGTTGGAAAATAATGATAGATACAACTGATAGTTTTGTTTCAGTTTTTGACAATAAGGGATTTAGAAAATATGTGTTAAATATGAAAAGCTTTCGCTCCAATGTTCTTATTCCTTTTTTTTCCAAAGCGATGCCTCTTTTTGGGGTTGGAATAGGAGTTGCACTATCAGCATTGTTCTTAGTGGTGAGATAACTATACGTTTTTTATTCCATTTAATTGTTATTTTTGTATTTTTTGGACTGCTTCTAACATCTTCTTTAATATTAGGTTATATCAAAGCTAAAAAGTCTGCCCATGTCCTAATATTTAATCCCAACGAGGTATGAATGTTCTGGGAAAGAATTTGTGATCTGATTGTTTAATTGGTAATGAGCTTCTAATGTATTTTTTTAAAAGAAACAAGTCTATTTATTTAGAGAATATATATTTTGTTGAAGAAAATGTTGATAGAGTGGCACAACTTACTAAAGAATTTTTGCGAAAGATGTGCAAATTAAGTCAGAAGAGACCTCACTCAAATTCTTAGGGTATATTTTCGATGTTTCTCAAAACTGACAACTGATTTTTGCAATTTTTATATAGCTATCTTGAGTGGTTGAATACCAGAAAGTTAAAATTTTGGTTCAGTGGTCTCTGAATTTTAGAACTTGCAAATTTTGAATTCAAAAGTATAAAAACTGAAAATGTTGAGTGGCTATTTTGTAATTGACCCTTATTTATGATATATGGATTCATTTATCTTTAAGCTGGTTTTAATAGTTTTAGACTATTATGCAGATTAGGTTTTTAAAAAGGAACTCAAACTTAGGTTTTGATCGATTCCAATTGCACCATTTAACCTCTTGGAATGGGTAAATGCCTTAGTTTCAATTTATTTCTCTATCTCAAGAAGTTATATTTCAAAGAACTGGTTTGCAATTTGCATTTGAACCAGCATTTTTTGTATCTTGAAAGTACGGATAAATGCACTTTACTTTCGTTTGTGTCAATTTGGTAAAGTGCATCATCCTTATAAAAAATTGATTCCATTTTTGTTAATGGTCATGAAATTTATATTTCTTTTATTTTGTAAGCACTTGAAATGAATTTGGTAGACTTATAATTGATACTGGAAAAAGACTTATAATTCATAGGAGTCTAATTGGGTTAAAACACATTAATAGTTGGAATTAATTAATGTTGTTGTTTGGTTTTCGAATGTAGAAAACAATTTTAAAACTTTTTGTCTTTCAGTTCTCTGATCCTGATTAGGTTTTAAAAGTCCATACTATATCGGTTTAAGTTTGAACATGCCATTTAAAATAGCCTTGATGTTTTGAGTTATTTACAATTTGGCATTCTTGGACTACTAAAAGGTTCTATCTATTTAGGAAAGTATATGACCATACATACATTTTGTTTTCTACAGCATTAATTGATAACAGCTTATGGATTGAATGAACTGTCCAATTGGTGAAAGAGGAGCACAGCAAAATGAATTAAGAAGCAATACCATTTGGTGTATCTTAACAAGTTTTCTATTGTCGACCTGTTTCACTCTTCCTCGATTCTTTATTTTAATTTGACTTGCCATTTTGGTGGAAAAAAGCAACAAACTTTACAATTAGAAAAATGACCCGATTAGAGGTTTGACAAAGTAATTAATGTTAACCTCAGTATCTCTCTTATTCATTATGATAATTTAGATTTGCAAAGATGCATGTCTACAATTTTCAATTGTTTAAAGAAAATAGAAAATGACACAATCAAAACTTTGTTTGTTTCTAGATTAAAGTGTATTTCTAAAAGATCCCTTTAGGCTTCACATACAGAGCTCACAAAAGAAAATTTTCTTATAGCCTATATCACACATTTATCTAATCAGTAGAAGTTTGTTTTGTTTTTTAGCGAAAAATGCCAAGTATCAATACTATTTGTTTACCGGTACTATTGAATTTTAAGATCAAGTGTGTTGCGTGCCAACTGATGATTATTTTGATATACTGCATATTTTAGGTATTGGGATGTAAGTTGGAGTTTTCCTGGATCAGAAGATGTTGTCATGGACACGTAAGTCTTGGTTAGCTAATATTTGCTCTATGGTTTATGAGTATCATTTGGAGAATTTTTTCATTAGTAAATGACAACATTTCAGAAAGATCTGCAAATAATTATGCTTTTGCAATGAACAAATTTGGTGGAAGACTTTGCACCACTAAGTCATTGTTTCTGGTGAGCTAAATTATTGAAATAGATTTCTGATTATTTCATCAGATTATAATTCTGTAGTCAAATTTTTTTTTTAATATGATAATTTATCCAAAATAAAAAAATTCATTGATTGTTAGTTAATTATTGCCTTGAAGACATGTTAGATAGAAACAGGTAAAATATAAAAAAGTCATTAAGATTGAAAATTGTGAAAAGGAGAAAACCAGGTAGAGATCTCCTTCGAGAGAAGCTGCAACACTTTCCCTTCAACACAAATTCGCTTACCTCAATACTGATATCACCGTGATTTGCACTGCATGTTTTCTTTTTCAAAGGAGATAAGCTTTTGCCACATTGACATAATACATATATCAATTTCTAACTTGCATTCTGTTCTGTTACAAGAATTTGTAGATATAGTTCTGTTACAGAAAATTATAATTAAAATTTGTATTCAGTTACTGGGTACCATTTTTATATTTGTATGTTCTATATTACGTTTGTTTTTGTAATTTTTATTAGTTTAGTTGGCTTCTTAATCTTAAAACTGAGATCTGCTCCATATGACCATATATAAAATAGTTCACTATATTGTTTGTTTCATCTTACTACATTTTTTAAACTATTTTCAGCCAATTTAGCATCGTCGGTATAATGTGTGTGATAAATTCTCTCATTGTTGGTTGCCAGTTTTAGACCACAATTATTTTTGTTTATTCATCCAATGTGATAAAAATAAATTTAATTTGATCACTCATCCAACAAAGCACAATACAATAGTGGAATCAGTTACAATTTTGTTTTATATTTCACTTAATTCATTGAATTTTTTTTACATTTCAAATTTTAAAATTTTGTTGATTTTTTAGATTGATGCTGTTTTTTATATTTCGAAATGCATGAAATTTCAAAAGGTCAATGCTTTCTTCCTTAAAAAAGTAAAATGGTCAACTTTAGTTCAAATTTCATCGTGCGTAGCGCGATGCCGTAGCTAGTTAATATCAAATACAAAAGTGATGTCACTCATGAATTCGTTATTCTAATTTTTTTTTTTGAATTACCGTTATTCTAAATTTTCTCGTCATGTTGCTTTCAGGATCCAACTCTATTTCTGATTATGCTTTTCAGATTTTGGAAGAGTCCAGAGGGTAAACAAGTTCTCATACACCGTTTAAAAATTAAATATATCGCAAATTTTCATGTTAGAAATTATAGAAAATCAAAAGGTAAACAAAGTTACCATTTTGTCTTCGCGCATAGAAGTAATCCATTTCGCGAATTTTCTTGCTAGCGTCTTCTTCAGCTGGACGCGTAGCCTCTCCCTTCCGGCTAAGATACCCTTTTTCCGCAAAACCCGACTCGCACAAATCGCCAATTCTCCATGCATGATTTGACTTTACCCCAACTCTTCAGTTTTCATGAGTAATTCTAAATCCCCAAGGTTAGGTTTATTCGTGGTAAGAAACAATGAGGAGAATATTTAAAGAGGAGCAGTCCCTACTATATATTAGTTGTCGGTCTATTTCTTGCCGAACTTGATTTTTTTTTTTTAAGGCAATTACCAGCTGCACAAATTAATTCTATTCTTTTGTACAACCTTTAATAAAGAAGGCTCTGTTTGGATGTGTTGAGAATAAAGTAGAAAGAAGGAAGAAGGGAAGAAATTTATTGAGAAGGGATAAATTTATTGGGAAGTGTGTAACTTTTGTGAAGAGTTTGGATGGTTAGAAATAAATTTATTGGTAAAAAGTTATTATTCCTTATTACTTATTCTAGGAAGAAGTCATCCTAACAGAGCCGAAGGTAATAACAGAAATTAAATGACAAAAGATCTATATTTGCCAACAAGAAATTTATTCGGTAGCTACAGGTCTCACAATGAATAAATAAGAAGGAAATTAAGGAAGATAAAATGGTAAGTTTAAATGCAATATTTTAATACGAAACTGATGGAGGTTAAAATACAATATTTCCATAAAAGCGAGACAACCAAAAGTAAACACGAGGCAGTTTATTGCTTAGTCTTGGAAGCTTTAATAACTGGTCGTGACATTAGCTCTTTTATTTTCGAATCCTTTTTTTTTTAATAACTACTTTACGCTATCGAAAAAATTAAAACTAACGTTACTGTTCACTTGAATTTCGATAATAACAGCTAAAAATTCAAAATTTTAAAATAACGTCGTTAGATCGCCATCCGGATTGACAAAATCACAAAACGCATGGCGATCCAAGCTTGGATCCGAAATTTAAATGACGACCCAAACAAAATATATATTTGCTTTTTATTATACAACTGGCCTTTTTATCTACTTTAGCTCAGCACAATGGTCACATTTTTTTATTCTACAATTTTACATATCGGGAATGATCCTTATCTACTTTAGCTCAGCTAACGGAAAATGATAGCCAAAAATAAAAAACGCGTTTAATAACTGATGGGGATGATAGGGATGGTGAATATCGGAGATGATCCTTATCACCCCCGTATTTTATTTATATTTATATACAATAATATGTATAACTATTCAACATGCATAATTTAATTATATACTTATATTTTTATAATAGATGTTTAAATTAATTTCTAATCATAAATTATATATTTTGTAATAATAAAAATTTTGAGAGCTAAAAAATAAAATTTTATAATAAAAAATGTGACCATTGCTCTGAACTAAAGTAGATAGAAAGGTCAATTGTATAATAAAAAGCAAATATATATTTTGTTGGGGTCGTAATTTCAGATGATGATTCATGATTGGGTCGTCAATTGAATTTTCGATCCAAGCTTGGATCGTCATTCGAGGTAACGATTTAAACGTTTTGTGATTTCATCAATCCGGATGATGTTTCAATAACATTATTTTTAAAATTTTAAATTTTTAACTGTTATTATCAAAATTCGAGTTAACAGTAACGTAAGTTTTAATTTTTTCGGTCTAAGCTAACTTTTGGTTGGGTTGCGCCGTTGCAGCTTCTTATTGGCCCAACACATGTAGCAGGCTAGCAGCACTATAGGCCTGTAGCACAGACATCTGCATCGATGTTAGATTTACCAAGTACCAACGAATCCATCCATCCATCCATCCACAATTGTTATCCCACTACGTAACTCAGGCCTGCTAGTGGGTCGAGTCTGTCCATGGATTTACCAAGTACCAACGGATCGGACATCCTATTTTCCGAGAGTGGACCGAGCCTATTTCGATTAGGGCCTAAAACTTGGCTCGGCCCTCAGATTTTATTATACTCGATTGAAGCTCGAGTTCAACTTCGTTCGACCCTCAGTCTTTAAGTCGAGCTGAGAGATCGACCCTCCTTCCTTCTCAATTTCTCAACGACGGACAGCGGAGTAGCCAGCGCTCGACCCCAATCCCCAATCTGAACTCTCTAAGCTAGACAAGCCCTCGATCTCTCAACCCAAGCTTCTTCGTCCTCAACTCTTGAGCATTTCGCAGACCTCCATTTTTGGTCCTGTTCCACCTTCCAACTTCGATCTCGTCGCATTTTCCAACGAATCTGACAACGACCGAGGAACTGCCTCCTCCACCTTCATTCCCTAGGTGGAGCAACCATGGTGGCGCTTGAGATATTTTGATTGCTTGTTACGAGTCCCAAAACAGTTTTCTCTCGAAGGTTGTACTTGTAATCTCGAATTTGTTTCGTGCATGGTGTTTTTGAGCTTGGTACCAGTCTGATAGCTCTTTGTTTTGCGTGCTGGTACGAGTTCCTTAATTAGTATAGGGACCAATTTGTGATTATTTCTGGAATCAGCGACCTATATGTAAAAAACTTTGAACTGTCAAAGGACTATTTTGTGATAAATGTTGGTATTAAGGTGTAAAGTGTAATGAAATTGTGCAATAAAATGATCTAGGGTCAATTTGAAAAAGTTTGAAGCTAGTGGGTCGGATCTGATAAGAAAAAAATCCAATCCAATATAAATCCAACTTTTTTTAAAACGCTTTTGAGAAGAGCTGTAAATAGAGGTGCATAACGTGGAAAACGACCACGAAAGTGGTCATTTTCGTTAACCGTTGCATTGATGCACGAAATTTTTATACTTATTGCGTTGATTGTTGCATTCGTTTAACAGATGTTGCGTTGATTGTTCCGTTGATGGGAACGATCAAAACGGTTATAACCGTCTTTGACTACCTAATTGTTTTGCATTTTATTAAGATGTAAGAAAATAAACTATTCTGCATTTTGTATGAAACAAAGATAAAGAAATGACATGTTAGGTCACGGGAGAAAGGGGGAGGAGGCACTATAATCACCTCTTGCTCTCGACGGCGATTGTACTCGGTGGTGCAGAGGCGAGAGAGATAGATGTCATTGTGTTCGGCGGAGAAATAATGGAGCGACGCTGCAGAAATCTAATTTTACTCATTTCTCCCTCGATCTTTCTGCTGAGGTCCTCTGCAATCTAATAATAAAACCATAAAAAAATTTTAGACGAAATGCGCGAAATAAACAACCACGAAACGTACCAGTTTCACTAATCGTTCCATTCTGAGACGAAACAATATTTCTATTTGCGTTGGTTGTTCCGTTCTTTAAACGAAACTGAAATCCTTATCCGTTATCATTCAGTTTCGGACGAAACGAAACGAAAGAACGATTGAAACGGCTACTGTTTTCAGCCCTAGCTGTAAATGTTAACTAATAAGACGACTTGAAACAAGGAACGAAAAGCATCAAAAGGCCCTTTATTTTCAGAATCGAGGGCCAGGCTCGAACGGGTTCTTTTGGACAGGTCCGAAAATTATTAATAGGGTCGAGTATTTCATTAACAAGTGAGGGCCGAACCGAGCTTGGACTTAAAACTCTTGCTTAGAGGGCTGGGCCGGATATTAGGCTCGACCCTGCCCATGCCATTAGCAGCCTTGTCTGCGTTCGGTCCAATCGTGCATCGTGCTTCCGTCAGCATCTCTCTTTCTCCAACGCGCGCTCGCACCACTGACACATCACCCACTATTACCAGCTAATGTTTTTTTTTTGAACAACCAGCTAATGTAAACCTGCTACGAAAACCTAAAGCCGACCAATTTCGATGCTTCCATCGATTACTTTCTATCGCACCTTTCCATTCCCACCTCCTCATCGCTCCTCCAACCGCTTTCCCTTTTGTCGTACCATCTCAGGTTACCACTTCCTCCAATTCGCCTTTTCAATCTCTATTCTCTCCTTTAAATCCTAATATCACTGTATTGATTTGATTCTGCTTTAGCTTTTGTGTTACAGTGAGTGCTGCATCAATGGCGCTGAGTGGTTCTTTAGCGAAGAGATCATCGTATGAGGAGGCTGTAAGCAGTTTGTCATCTCTAATCACTTCAAGGACAAGAACTGATGCTTCTGATTTGAACGAGCAGTTCAATTGGATGTTTCACTATCTAAAGGTTATTGTAATTTATTGCTATTTAATCGGATGCTCTGTATGAATCAAATTTGAGGTGTAAAACTTCCATGGTTTGGATCCATTGAAATGTAGATGTTGGATTTAGACGGCCCAGTTTCTCAGCTTAAGGTTATACATGTGGCAGGGACTAAGGGAAAGGTGCGTAATTAACTATTATGCTTAATTGTTAGAAAAATCAATGCTAGTCTGGTACTATTTTCATTGTAATTAATTTAGTAGCAATGGTTTAATGGTGGGTAGGGTTCAACATGCATATTCACAGAATCAATACTGAGATGCTATGGTTTCCGGACAGGACTTTTCACATCACCTCATCTAAGGGATGTGCGTGAACGGTTTCGTGTTGACGGGTAATTACTTTTATTAGCGAATTTTTATTTAATTCAATTTCTCTTTCTCAAAATTCCAACCAATTCAACACTTGTTATTTATAAAGCAAGGACACTAATGCTTTATTGTTGGTTTTCATTTATTTATGTTGTGTAGATTGGAAATTTCAGAAGAGAAATTTGTTAAGTACTTTTGGTGGTGCTGGGACAGACTCCAGGTATTGTTCCTATAAGATAAGTTCAGGGTTCTGATAGGCTTCCCAATTCTGATTATATCACTTTTAAAAAAATTTTCCTTTACCTTTTCTTTTCGTAGGAGAAAACTGATGACAAAATACCCATGCCGACGTACTTTAGGTTTCTTGCATTGCTAGCCTTCAAGATCTTTTCTGCTGAGCAGGTTCTAACTTCCAGCCATCTTAATTTATTACCTGTTCATGATTGCATAAACTTGATATTCAGATTAATTATCTGTTTCTAGCTTCTAATATATGGTGCTAATTTATAATTTTACTTCTGATATTTTAAAAAAAAAATTAGGTTGATGTTGTTGTTCTTGAAGTTGGTTTAGGTGGGAAGTATGATGCAACCAATGTGGTACGTAATTCATTCCACTGTAGCTTCATACACTATGTTTAAGTTTAACAAGAATTATCATATCATCAAAACTCTATTTTTTAGTGACATATTTATTCAAGGATGGTAAGGATGTTATCTCCTGCTAGGGTTGTTGCTTTTATGTTTGTTGTGTTGGTTGCTTTGTTATTCAATTGATATTTCTGGTATTGATGCCTAGGCAGATGCCAATACTGGTTCTGGTACTGTCACAGTATTGGCATTGATGTATAAAGTAGAATGGTATAGTAAACCTTGTGTTTAATGAAGTTAAATGCAAAGCTATAAGTCTGAATAATGTATAGTTTCTGAATTGCAGGTTGAGGCACCTATTGTATGTGGCATATCCTCCCTTGGTTATGACCATATGGATGTTCTTGGTTAGTTGTAGTTCCCCACCCAGTGGCTTTGGGTCCCTTTCCTGCATCTCTAGATTATCATTTTGTTTATGTGTATGACATTAAATTGTTATATGTGAATTTTCCAGTACCCTCTTTTTAATTTTTCAAGTCAATATAATTGAGCATCAAAAGCAATAAATGCATGTTTATTAATGTACATGAAGACCCAGTTATTTCATGTTCTTTAAATTGGTTGATATTTTAAAATTAAGTGCATCACAATCACAATTTTATAATACCAAATCGTTTTGAAACAGGAAATACACTCACGGAAATTGCTGGAGCAAAAGCTGGTATTTTTAAGGTCCACTCTCTCTCTCTCTCTACTCCATCCATCTAGCTGCTATTTACCGGACTATCTAAAGTTGAATGCCTCTTGAACAACATGATATTTTTTTTTACTTAAATCTTGATCTAATATTGTAGAAAGGAGTTGCAGCATATACAGTGCCACAACCAGATGAAGCAATGTCTGCACTTGAGCATCGTGCATCTGAATTAGGTGTATGTGGCAGTCTTACTACTTGATCTCCATCTCATCTTGAAATAGTCTAGATAATTGCATGCACATTGCTCATGATATACTTCTTTATAACTTGTAACAGATATCTCTTGAAGTAGTGCAGCCTTTAGATGCAGCATTACTAAATGGGCAGCCCCTTGGTCTACAAGGAGATCACCAATTTATTAATGCAGCACTTGCCATTGCCTTAGTTCGTACTTGGCTTCAAAAGACTGGCCATGGGGACCTCATTTCTCTTGATTGTAGTAATAATGTGAGTACATTATACGGTACTTATATATCTTACTGTGAAAGTTTTGATAGTATCAATATATCTCATGTTGCTGCGTAAAAATTATTTCGCCATGAAAGGGGCCATTGCCTGAACAAGTCATTAGAGGCCTTACAACTGCAAGTTTGCAAGGGAGAGCACAGATAGTGCACTTACAAGATGACAACATCACTCCTGGTGATTTGGTGTTCTATTTGGATGGGGCCCACAGTCCTGAAAGCATGGAAATGTGCGCTAGATGGTTCTCACAAGCCATTAACAATGAAAAACAGCAACAACCTCTCAAGGACTATAGGCAGGTAACAGACATCTATTATAAATTGTGAACTACCATTGGCTCATGTTACTTCAATATGCATGTTGTATAACTTGTTCAAATACTTTTGAATCTTGCATTTGATATTATTTTTCTTGTGGAAAATCAGATACTAGTATTCAATTGCATGTCAGTGAGAGATCCTGAACTCTTACTTCCACGGCTCTTTAATATTTGTGCTCATCAAGGTATGTCTTTGTTTTATATTTGTCAGTCATGTTTATAATTTTTTTTTTCAATTTATACTTAGGTATTAACTGAGGTTCCCCATGAAGGCTCTAATTAATTCTCCTTGATTGTAGTGTACTGAATGTTCATTAATTTGGTGCTGATGGTTTGTGTATGTATTTTGTAGGTGTACAATTTAGTAAGGCTATATTTGTACCAAATCAGTCACAATTCAACAAGCTAGGTTCTAGCACAGCACCACCACCTCAGCCTCAGCAGGTTGATCTGACATGGCAGCTCACATTACAGCGTGTGTGGGAGAAGCTAGTTCAAAGTGATAAAGGTAGATATCTAGTATTAATACAGGTTGATCTTATCATTTTGGGGACATTTGGGAGATCTCTCTTTAAGGAAGCTGGATTGGGGGGGTCTTACACACGTGTCTTGTAGACATTTAAGTTCTGTGAATCTTCTATTCTGCAATGGTTGTATGAACTAGTGACAATGATGAAGTGGGTCAGTTCCAGGTTGGGTAAGGATTTATTTATTGCTGGCAACTGAAAGGGAATAATGCTGACTACAGTTCCAACTGCTTAATTATTGTTCCATGGAAAAGCTAAAGAAGATATGCAGTCCAGTCAGGACCAACCTGCTAACAGGTTGAGCTGTATTTATTTAATAATAGGGTGGGTCTGGTAGGTCAGCCATCTGATCAGAAATGCTTATCTGTTAGTAATATAATGTATCATTTGGTGTTTTTTTTTTAATTTTCAGTCTTTGATTTTTTATGTTTTTAATAAATTAATCACAAATTTTCGAATGTGCCCTCTCTGTCTAACAAAAATAGCAGATAACAGAAACAAATTTGGTTGAACCAGACCACATGCCATGGGTCGAAAACCCTAACCAGGATCTGACTCATTGTACTGTATTGGTGAGGCCAAAAGTTGCTGCCAGAGGCCCATCTCTTTTTCCTTTCTAGGGATCCTTTTAAAATTGTATCGGCATTATAGAACTCGATCTTCAAGCCAGATCAAAAGAAAATACAATTTACAATTGCAGGTGAGAGGAGTTCAGTTTTCAGCTCACTTCCAGAGGCAGTTAACTGGATCAAAGAAACAGCTCGGAAAAATAAATCAACTCGTTTTCAGGTGATATTCAGTTTTACATAATACATTATTAGCAAACAAGACTAAATATATGTTTAGTCAAGCTCTAATGGCTACATAATTTTTACTCTTGCTTGTGCCTTCTATTAGATTTTGGTGACGGGATCATTGCATCTGGTGGGTGATATGATCAGATTAATAAAGAAGTAATTAGTAGCACTTGCTAATTAATTGATCAAGCATCCACAGGAGCAGCTCTCACAAGGGAGATGTCTTTCGGTTTCGGATAACTCATACGGACACATCCTGCCTAGATACACTACACACTGATTGGGTTGTCCATTTTTGTGAATTTTACAAATGTTAAACTTTGAATAATTTTATTTTGATGCCCTGAGATAATTTATCCTGAGGTGCATTTCGAGTTCAGAATTAGATTTAGCCATGCTATAACATAATTACAATAAAATGTAAGCATGACTTGAGCAATATGTTCCCTACTATTTGTTTCTACAGTGAGAGTGTAAAATCAATAACGACTTGCCCGAAAGTTATTTAGAACTAGCAGATAATTTGCTGACCTATACTATGCTCTAGGAAATTTGTCAAAAAGATAAATCTACCGAACTAAAAATGCAAAGAATGGTAATGTATCTCTTAACACGTTCAGTTATTCTATCTTACCAGATTTGCACTTACAGGTGAAACAGTTCAAAGTTTTAAACAAATATAGACCCTATACCCTTTCGAATACACACAGGAAACATCTATCTTAACATAAGAGTGACACTTAACAGAAGTAGAACAAAAAGAAGAAAAGAATTGTATAAATTGAAACGACCTAAGTCGAACAGCATGCCCTCCTGGTTGAAGTGGCAGCTGAATCTGTGACATTAATAGTTGTCCCTTGGGTTGGAGGTGCACCAACTGAAGCCCGAGCTGCCTCTTGAGCAGCGAGTGCCTTTTTGCTAATAATCTGGTAAATCTCAGATAGGATGGTCTGGAAGGCATTCTCTACATTCGTGGCCTCCAGCGCGGAGGTTTCCAGGAACGACAAACCTTCCTTTTCAGCCATAGCCTGGGCCTCGTCCAGTTGCACTGCTCTCAGATGGGTCAGGTCTGATTTGTTGCCGGCAAGCATTATCACTATGTTGGAGTCAGCATGATCACGCAACTCGCGAAGCCACCTCTGCACATTATCAAAGGTTTGTTTCTTGGTGATGTCGTAGACCAGCAAGGCACCAACTGCACCTCTGTAGTATGCACTTGTAATGGCACGGTACCTCTCCTGACCGGCAGTGTCCCAGATTTGTGCCTTGATAGTCTTTCCTTCTATCTGCAATTACTTGTTTGTAAACCAAATTACTTCATCATATTCTGGCATAATGACATTAAGACATGCAGATTAGCAATTGTAAACATATTGCTATATTTATTATAAACTCTAAAAGGGTTAAGGTAATCTATGATCAAAGTAACCAAAGTTCACTTTCGAAGTAAAATCAATCACGAACTTAGAAGAATTTCCAGGATATTACAATTTGGATCCAAATAATTAAAAGAAGAAAAAAAAATGCAAGTCCACTAAATGGAAGAAAAGTGCTCAATTAAAAAAAAAAAAAGAATGCAAGGCTGGTTGTGGTTGGCAAACAACCGCAGATGCAAAATCAGCGGGTCTCAAAAAGAGTTGTGATTAGTGAAGGCTAAGATTCTTTGACTTTATCTTCTCCATCACATGTCTACAATAGGAAAACCACCGATGACCTCACCAACAAAGGATCAAATAAATAAAATAAATAAAAAGTTATAATGCTTTAATTCAAAGACAGGATATGCGTTACGGCTTGCATATAAATAAGAATTTAAATGCTTCGTTAACCATTAAGGAATGATTCTCCGCGTTCAGGCAAGGAGAAATGAGATTAAAAAATTCCACAAATTCATTATAATTTCAAGTTAATTCAGATAAAAGCAATGAAGGAAGCACTTTTATCTGTTCACATTTTCCCTTGTTCATCATAAATGAATTAACATTTCAACACTACAAATGAAATTGCTACTAATCTATCACTGTTTTTTTCTGATAGATCAATCGAGATCGTATAAACAAAACGGACAAAATAAGTGACTGAACAGAATTAACCACAAAAAAAAAATTAATAAAGCAAAGAAAGAGAGAACCTGAATAGTTCTGGTGGCGAATTCAACGCCAATAGTGGATTTAGACTCGAGACAAAACTCATTCCTTGTAAATCGCGAGAGAATGTTAGATTTCCCAACGCCAGAATCCCCAATCAGCACGATCTTAAACAGATAATCATACTCGTGATCCACTCGATGCGTCATTGTTTCTCGACCCTTCACTCCAAAATCCTTCCTTCAATCGGATCCTAGATCAACCAACCATCGGTTATGCAAGGAAATTGCACGAATCTACCAACCCAAATCGAGAAACAGATAGTACGTGTACCTGATTAGAAGTTGTACACGAAATGCCAAGCTTCGTCACTGGTAAAGGCAAAGTTGCGTTAAGAGAGAGAGAATGGATGAGTGGAGAGGCGAGTCGGAGAGAGCGAAGAGAAGAGAGAGAGAGAGAGAGAGAGAGAGGCGCAAAAAGGGAAGAAACAGCTTGCAGTTATACCTTTTTTCTTTCTGACTGGAAGAGAATGTCACTGACACATGGGGGTCATTTTTACAAAATGGGGTCCACCTTAGTCAAACTACGGCGACGTCAGGACGCCTAGGAGGGATATTTTTACTTTAGCCCGTCATTTTCTTGGCAATTTCAGAATGGATGACGCGCAGAGAAATAAATCGCATGGACTTTTGCATTTTTGTCACTGTAAGGTCATTATTTTCGAACCGCGTTGGTGCCCTTTCGTGGAGTTTTCCGCGTTTAAATGAATTTCATAGTTTGATTTGAATTGATTATGGTTGCTACAGAGTTTGTAAAGCAAGCAACTTTGAGCGGAGAAGTTATTTTTATAAAGAGAAGGGTTTTATCGTTACCATTTTAAATTTTATAAGTTATCGTACTTTTGTTATTAATATTTTAAAAGATTTAAAATTTGTTTCTTCAAAAACTTTTTATTTGAATAATAAACTTGAACTATATATATCTCATTAATACTCATGACCATGAAAAAAGGTTGTGTGTAAAGTTTAATATTTAAGTAAACATTTTAGTTCCTTTACGTTTGAACGCCTAGTTTCTAGTAGTAGTAATAATTAAATGAGAACTTTTCGAAACCATATATTCACATTTATGTTGTAATATGTCCATAATTAATAACATGATTAATATAAAACAAAATGAAGCGACTGATAGTCATCCAATGCAAATCCTGCCATTAAATCTCCCAACTTCGAAGTTTGACAGGATAATAAAGGTGTTTTTGAACCATGTCTTTAAGAATGTTGACAAAAATCACATTTCAAAACAAAGTCGCAATATCTTTTAAAGCAAGTTTAAAACCTAAGTAACCAAATCTTTATAGTCATGACTAGAATTGTATTCCTAAACACAAATCAGGAATTGAACCACCTTTTATTACTTTGATCTTTTTTTTTTTTTTTTTTTGCTTTTTGATCTATAGTTGGTGGCCCCTATGGGTGTAAGTTAATATTTTAATATAATTATTTTATTGATATGATTGTTTAATATGATATTTGACCTCTATTTAAATTTTTTATTCTGGTACTAACAACTTGTTCTCAGATGTGTACAAGATGTGCTGTACTTGTAAAATCTGAGTCAATTTCGATACGGATTAAACATGAATTTTTTACCATACAATTCCAAGCTCCGCTTCCAAAACATAGATGGCCCAGTAGGCAATCTGCACTAACAATCGAAATTTCATATATTTTCATGCATATTCCAAAAATGTATAACCGTATAAATTTTAATGGTTTTCGTTAAAAAGTACATGTGAGACATTGAAAGGAACATTGATTTGTGTTTAAGAAGAAATTTCTAGTCATATATAAAAACTAAAAAGATTTCACAATAAAGCAAAAAAAAAACAAATAATTATATGTGAACAGCAGCAGAAGTTCAAATTAATTTTTCCCATCATTGACAAAAAAAAAATCACTTTTCCAGTTTTCCGGAAAAAATAATTTTTTCTTTTGAAATAAAGTGTGCGAACTTTCGAAATCTTATGATTAAGCGTCAGATCGGTTTTTTCTCCATTTTAATCACCAAAGCTTAAAGAGAATCATAATTCAACAATTAATCAAAGATATCCGTAGGTACAGAAAATTCCTATCTCAAAATCAATCCCCACCCCCCAACCCAAAAAAAAAATAAAAACAAACAAACAAACAAACAAACAAACAAAAGCAAATTTAATGCCTGTAAGTAACGAAGAATTATATTTCCATTTTATAGAATATCTTGAAGTTGTTTAGATATGTAAAGAAAACAAATAAATAAAGCTTTTCATTGTTTGTGCGCATGTTTGGGGAAGTATAGGAATCGAAACTATTCAAATGTACTGAGTGGCGCCACTTTTTAAGCATAATAAAACAATAGAACAAGACCAATTAAAGCATGAGCTTCCGATTTTTCTCCATTTGATTAATCTCTATCTCTACTATATTAAAAGCACCAATGGAAGGATGTAACATCTCAAGATACAACCTTGATCTGAACGATCTGCATCATTGATTGTGTTTAATCTATAATCTACATCGTTCATTATTAAAACAGAAATTTGATAAGGGGTCCAGATTATATCGCAGACTGAAAAGATATTTATACATTGGTTCATCTCCCTTGATCAGAACGCGCGGATGCGCGAGCGGAACGAATGTTCGCTCGTTATGAAATTCTACACGCTGCTTCAGCGGTTCGATCCCTGTCTCCGTGTTTTTTTATTTTTTGTCATTTCGTTTTTCTTTTCTCCCTTCTCTCCGTTCCCTATACTCAGAAATCTCAGTTCCCTTCTCAGAAAAGGAAACACAAACCCTCCTCACCCTATATCACCTTCCCCCTCCTTACCCTATCTCTGTTCCCTTCTCAAAAAAGGGAACGTTGCGATTTTCTTCTCCGCACCCTATCTTACCTTCGCTCCCCCTCCTCACTTTCCCATCCCGGCCAGATAAGGAAAATTCCACGACAGATCAAGGCTGCGGCTAGGGTTAGTAATCTCATTCAAAATTTTCAATTAAGTTCGAAATTTCATTTGCCGCTCACAATTTTTTCCCTATTTACTGTCAGGAAAATGAAAATAATAGCCCAAATTCGAAATTTGGATTTCGCAAGAATGTGCATTGCTCTTGATTTGAGGTGAGCAAAAACAGTATTGTCCAATTTTCGTTCTTATCTCTTGATGACTCTCTTTATTATCTGAATATATGAAATCACTTCTCTCTTTATAATCTGATGAATATGAATATGAAATCACTTCTTTATTTTGAAAAGTTTTCCCTTTTTTTCTTTTTCGTATGTTTTTCAATTTACTGATTACTGATCAAAATAGATTAAGAATACACATGTGATACCAGTATTCTATCGATTTCATGTCTATTTCAATCCGTGCACTTTACTTACATAATTTTTGGCTTTTAAACTTTCTAATTTTCAAAATAAATTGCAGAATTTAATATCCTGTTGCTTGTGATATGATACTGTGCTATTGTGTTGTTGCTGATAGGATTAGTAATATGTAACTTCTAATCGTTTGATTTAACTTATAATCGGTTTTTATTACTTGTACAACATAGATTATTGAGGTCAAGACTGTGCTGGTACCGTTTCTGTCAGGTACAGACATTTTGTTTGAGAGGTAGCGCTATTTGTGTTATTCTTGATTTATGTTGGCACTGTACTGTCAGTATAAGAACAATAAAATTTTGTAATATAAGAACCAAATTTTATTGCTTGTACAGTATCTTGACATATATGGTTCTTATATTACACAATTTCAGGTTGTTCAATATGTGTTTCCCACCTTAATTGGCATCCCAGTGAATTAAAATACAAATAAAACAAAATATTATTGTAATTTCATGGTGCACAGTATCCTAATTAGAATTTCTTTTATATTTGTTGTATATTTGTATCTTATTGTAAATATCATCTTAGCTACATGGTCTTCTAAATTTTGTAGGCAAGCTATATCAGCTTTGCAAGGGACTTTGAAATGGTCATTGACACAATTCCCCATAGGTTTCATGTGGGTCACACAACAGGATGGTTGCCTGTGAGATTGTGGTATACTCTGGTTTTTTCCATTTACTCTTTTCTTTTTTTTTAATTTTCTTTTTCTTCACTTTGGTGATTAAATTTTCTTTTTCTTCATATTTGTGCAATCCTGGCTGCAAGATAAGTGAGCTGACTACAATTTATTGGTTTAATTTAGTCATTGAATTCTTTTTCGTGTTAATCCATTCATTACTTCTCAATTTTAGTTCAATTTTGAGGATAAAGAGAGGACAAGGGGAGAGAAAGAGCTGTTGGGTGCAATAGAGGGTTCGAAATGGATTAAGAGATGGGAGCTGCTTCTCCAAATGCTTTTCAGGTTAAATTTTTTTTTTCCCATTTTATTTTTGGTTGAATCGATTGAATTTCCAGCAGTAGAATCAAATGTAAAAATTTGGTACCGAGTGGATTTTTCAATAATTGTTTGACAATTGTGTTACTTGTCATTATTCGGGTGAAGTTAATTATTGTTAATTTAATTTTATTTGGTGGTAAAGTGTGTTAGCAGGTTAAAATAAGAAGAATTTGAGGTAGTTACTTGTCAAGTGACCTACACAACTTTAATCGATGGCTATTGTCGTGCCAATGACCCAGACACTGCAATACGGTTAATGAGAGAAATGGAGAGCAAGGGAGACATAAAACCTAGGGTAGTTACTTATAATGCAGTGATACGCAAACTCTGTGAATTACAGAAAATGAAGGGTGTAAATGACATGTTGAATGAGATGGACGAGAGGGTTGAATCCTGATTCTTGGACATGCAATACCTTGATTAATGCATATTGTAAAAGAGGGGAGATGGGAATGGCATTTAAGGTTAGGGAGAGGATGGTGGAGTCAGGTCTGAGGTTGGATGCCTTCACTTACATGGCCTTTGTTAATGGTTTTTGCAAGATGCGCCAGCTGGACCAGGCCAGAGAACAATTATTTGAGATGACACGTGCAGGTATGGAACAAACACTCATTTATCTAGAGATGGCAAACTGTAAGATTGGTTTGAGTTATGCTCAATTTCTGGTCGCTGCCTCGCTGGTCATTCTTGTTAGGTAAAATTTTGGTTTTCTGTTGTGCCCTTTTATTTTGTTTTTGTATTCAACTTGCTTTTAGGACTTTAGGTTCAGTTCGGGCACCAATTCAGTTTCTGGTTTCACTTCAGTCAACTACCAGGGTTTATGTCATTTTGGGTTTTACTTCAACAAGAATTGTCAAATTGTGGCTGAGTTCTTCTGTGACATCGTTTCTGGTAACGGTCATCATCAATGTTGGTCAGGTTCAGGAAATGTGTTGCTCTAGGCTAGGTTATGATTTAAGCTAACTAGGATATATGTTGCTGTTAATTCTTCATATCATTAGCTTTCTAATTATAGTGTTATTGCTCAAGGCTTGAGTGGATAATCGGTCCAGCTCAATTTTGCCACATGAATGTGCATATTATTAATGTCTGTTGCACAGCCATGTAACTGCAAATATAATGAATGAAAACAGACGCTGAAAATTTTTTCCTTTTTATTTTTTTACAACAGGATTCAAACCGAACTATAGCACTTGGTCTTGGCTCGTGGATGGTTATTGCACCCAGAACAACCCAGGTTCAGTACTGATGATCGCTGATGAACTTGCGAAAGGAGGCCGAGTGGACTGTAAGCCTCTTTACTGAGCCTTCATTAGAAGATTGTGCAAAAATGGTTTTGTGGATCACGCACTGAAATTGCTTGATCAAATACTTGCAAAGGGGTTACCAGGAGACGGCTTGGTTTATACAGTTCTTGCATTTGCATATCTAAGAGAAGGACAGACCAGTGCTGCAATTGAGAGACACTGAATGAGATGGTTGTGAAGAATTTGGAGATCTCTAGAAAGATTTATATTTCTGTTACTTTATCATATGAAAATGAGACTGATTTGTTGATGTGTCTTTGGGACCATGCTAATATTAAATGATTTGATTAATTCAACGTGAAAATTGAATTTAGAACAACTTAGTTGAAAAAGGTTTTCATATTTCAAAAATTATGGATGCCTGGTATCAAATTTGATGGCTGCTATCAAGTATCTCGAAAAAATAAATAATCACGAATGCCTTATAAACTAACTAGGTAATATTAATTTTATTAAACGCATGACAAATGTTGAATGCTAAATTTTAAACTATATGTGCGTCATATTAATAAGGTTCGGAATAATGAAGTATAATAATATACAGAACTCTGGCAATACATGTGTTATATTAACAATATATTTTTTTTTAAACTGTGTATTGCAAAAGGTAGACGTAATCCATCGTTGATTTTTTTTTTAAAAAAAAAATTCGATAAATAAACACCGTGTCACCATTTTTCAGGGTCAATAGACAATATAAACTTTCAGCTGGTATGTTCATTTTTTAAACCAAAATAACAAAGTAATTTTAGTTCCTCAGGTTGAAAATGAAAACTAGAGATGATCATAAACTTTTTTTTTAAATACCAGACATTGTCTTTAGAAACTACACGAGTTATTTGCTAATATTATTATGTAATACATCTTATAGCCTGCTTCATAAAAAATTGCCCGCACATTGAGCGGGCACTGCTGCTAGTAAAGACAAACAAATCATCAATTTGATTCGCTAATATATGATACAAAAAGTACATAAATAAATGGGGGTACAGTTTAATCACACTCGGTATTCTCGTCTACAATCTATTCTAAGCAGCGGAGCTGCATTGCAAAAATTAACAATATGAAAACGGAGAACCTAAGAAAATTCTATTTGATTTAAAATAAAAAAAAATGATGAATTAGAAAAAAAAGGAAAAAGGAGCACAAAAATAAACGCCTTGCACAAAAATGTACAAAAGAAATAAGGAAAAGTGACTACGCAAGCCACTCCAATGGGACTAATTTGAACAGCATGTTCCACTTGGTTTGGCGCCTGTCGAATCTGAGACGTTAATAGTCGTTCCTTGTATCGGTGGTACTGTCACCGATGCCCGGGCTGCCTCTTGTGCAGCCAATGCTTTCTTGCTAACTACTTTGTAAATCTCTGACAAAATAGTTTCAAATGCTTTATCCACATTAACCGCCTCGAGTGCAGATGTTTCGAGGAAGGACAGGCTCTCCATTTCAGCCAGGGATCGCGCATCTTCTAGCTGGACTGCTCTTAGATGGGTCAAATCAGTTTTGTTACCAGCCAACAATATAACTATGTTTGAATCAGCATGATCACGTAGCTCACGCAGCCATCGTTGGACGTTGTCAAATGTTTGCTTTTTCGTGATGTCATAAACAAGTAGGGCACCAACAGCGCCTCTGTAATACGCACTTGTGATGGCGCGGTACCTCTCCTGACCGGCTGTGTCCCATATCTGCGCCTTTACTGTTTTCCCCTCTATCTGCAATTCTTTTTATTATTGTATGTTCATTCAATTAACAAATTTGTTGTCTAATTTTAATTGCCTTAATAAACATAGTTTTCTCTTTAAATTTTAATATTAATATGAACTATCTTAATTCAATTAAGATACTTCGAACACCTGAATTAATTGAACTTGGTGACAAGAATGGTACCAACAAACACAGTATGGGTACCAGAATGGTACAGGCCTCAACATTGATGAATTGGTGTATGAACTTTTGTAATAAAATTCATGAAAATATAGAAACAGTTTAAATGCAGAAAAATGCACCAAGTTGCTCTTGGAAAAAAAAAACAAAAACAAAAAAGTAAAAGTTTGAGGGTGAATTATTACCTGTGTAGTTCTGGTGGCAAATTCGACTCCAATAGTGGATTTGGATTCAAGACAAAATTCATTCCTTGTAAAGCGAGATAGAATGTTAGATTTTCCAACACCAGAATCCCCAATCAGAACAATTTTGAAGAGATAATCATACTCATGATCGACTCTATGCCCCATGTTACCGAATAACCATGCAAGAATAAAATGGTGAACTTGTCCCTTACTGGAAAATTTATTGAAAAATGGAAATGTGAAGCTGGCATATACCTTATAAGAGGGGGAAAAGAAAAAAAAACAGAGAGATCAAGCACTAATGAATGGTCACGAAAGGTTTTCTATTTTCTAATCGATTTTCTTCTCGTACTGGAGCAGCATGAATTACAGCCAGATGGCAGTTTATAATAATAGAAAATTTAGGTGCAGGTATATATGAGTATGTTCTTTGCTGTTGCATTTTCATAGCCACGATTATTCACCTAAATTTCGGTAAATTGCACGATGGTCCTGAAAGTTACATTTATTTATATTTGTTGCTAAAATAATTTAGAACGAGCCCTTGGTTATATACTCGTGCATACACGGAATAAATCATATTGATCATCTTCAATAAACAAATTTAGAAGGACTCCTTAGTTATATATTCGTGCATAAACGGAATAAATCATATTGATGAGATTAAGGTTCTTTTTTTTTTAATGATGATTACCAGCATATCTGATATTTCTTTTGAAAATGTTGGGAAGTTGCTAATTGCTTAGTCTCCACAATATTTCCTTCCATCTATTGACCCTCAATGAGTTGTGGTTTATGGTTACATAGTGCCCTTAACTACTAATTTGAAGCGAGAATCAGATCTTGGTTGACAAAAAACAATGCATTTTAAAAAGATTGCAAGTTCGAACTCGGGTGGAGATCCTTGTAGATATTTAATTTTCAAAAAATTAGGAGACGTTGACCCCTTCTTTCTTCAAAAGAAAACTAATAATAATAATAATAATAATAATAATAATAATAATAATAATAATAATAATAATAATAATAATAATAATAATAATTATTATTATTATTATTATTATTATTATTAAAATTAAAGCATTACTATTGGCCTTTGCTGTTTTGGAACGGTCTATAGCATTTCCGATTTAATTAGTTCATTTTTCATTAAAAATAGTAGTGTATAAATTTGCAGGTGGTGATGTTTAATTAAGTAACTTACTATATTATTTAAAATAATTAACAATTTAATATAGAATATGTAGAAGTATATGGTATTGATAGCACTTGATATATTTTTCTAAAGGTTCTAAATTCTTTAGTATAAACATAATGATCTTTTTTTAAAAATGTATTTCAGTGTCTTAAAGTAAATTTTAAATATTTATTTTTCAAAGGGAGAATAATTTATAAAACTAACAATGTTTGACGTATTTCTCGTTTAATAGCTCTAAATTATTAGTAGAACTTATTGAAGTTTTCAGCAAACAATTATACCACCGTTTTATTAATCATACAAAATCGATGCGAAGTATACGAATTACGAAACAATTAAATTTGAAAAGAAAAAAAAATAGTTTAACAGAGAGTGCCAACATAATACAGCTGAAGCCAAGAGAAAGAAAAAAATTCCTGGACCGAATAGAGAGATGAGATTGTTCTCTTCAAAATAAAAATAATTAATCAACAGATTCCAATCCCTCAATACAATCTGTTTAGTTACATAATAAATAAAAGAAAATAAATGGCCAAAATAATAATAATATAAATGGAAGGTAATGAATTATGGCCATTTGCATCATGTTCTATCCCACGTCTACCTTTCTAATACTATTAGAAGACTTGTTAAATGTACGTTGCATGTGCCTAACCCTCAGCACTAGACGCAATCATTCATGCCGTTCCAATTATAAATTATTGATATTATGATTTTCATTTGACCATTTTTTTAAATAAAAGCTGGATATAATTGGACCAAATATAATAAACAATAAGCCTAATATTTTCAATAGCTTAAACGGACAAGCAATGGTTCAAAACCAAAGCATAATCTTATGCACACGATACCGAATATCAAGTAATAATAAATGCTTAATTCATATGTTGCATGGGTACGGATACGAGTACCGTATCCGGTACAATTCGGGTACGGCGGTACGAAAATATTCAAAAATTTTCGGTACGGATACGACGATATATATATTATCTGAATATAATATTAATCTATAATTATATTACATTATAAAATGTAATGTGTATAACATAATTTTGTTTAATTAAGGATTGGATTTACACAAATAAATGACATATACTTAGAGTTTACAAATATAAATGACATAAACACTAATATCAACACATTGATTGCTGACAGTTGACCATTGACCATACCGGTACGTACCGGATACGGTACCAGTACACGGTTCGGGTACGACTGATGTTCCAAAGTACCGGGTAACCTAGCTTAATTCCTTTAACGAGTTCCCGAAAAGTTAAATGACTTAAATTAGTAGAATTACGACCAGCTGGTTTTCAGTAAAAATTTAACTCGTATGACCCTATGAAATTTGTAAAAAAATGTATATACACTAGGGTTGGACATCAAGCTTCGCTCGATACAATATTTTTTTTACATAATTTAAAGTTTGGTTTCTATTATATTATTTTTTATATATGTTAATAATAATGTGCATATCTAACTAAAATATCAATATCATCATGTTTTAAGTAAGATCATAAACATATTTTAGACTATATGAACAACATAAATATAGATTATTGTGTTCAAATATACTCAGAATCTATAAAATCTACATATTATGTGAATAATTACAATGTATAATCCAATCGTTTTGAATAAGTGAGTCCATAAACATATTCTAAACTATATCAAGAGCTTAATATAGATTACTGTGATCAAATGACTTAAAATGAATGCAAAATCGCTTGAAATGCTCAAATATACTCATAATCTGTAAAATCTGCACATTATGTGAATAATTACAATGTATAATCCAATTTTTTTGAATAATTAAGCTCATAAACATATTCTAGACTAATAAAAAGCTTAAATATAGATTATTGTGATCAAATAACTTAAAATGAATGCAAAATTATTTGAAATGTTCAAATATACTAAGAATCTGTAAAATATGGACATCATGTGCATAATTAAAATGCATAATCCAATCGTTTTGAAAAAGTGAGTTCATAAACATATTCTAGACTATATAAAGAGCTTAAATATAGATTATTATGATAAAATGACTTAAAATAAATACAAAATCGATTGAAATACTCAAATATACTCAGAATCTGTAAAATCTGCAAATAATGTGCGTAATTACAATGTATAATCCAATCGTTTTAAATAAGTGAGTTAATAAACATATTCTAAACCACATAAAGAGCTTAAATATAGATTATTGTGATCAAATGACTTAAAATGAATGCAAAATCGCTTGAAATGCTCAAATATACTAAGAATCTATTAAATCTGCAAATTATGTGAATAATTACAATGTATAATCCAATCATTTTGAATAAGTGAGTTTATAAACATATTTTAAACGATATAAAGAGCATAAATATAGATTATTATGATCAAATGACTTAAAATGAATACAAAATCGTTTGAAATGTTCAAATATACTCAGAATCTGTAAAATCAGCATATTATATTAATAATTACAATATATAATCCAATACTTCTGAATAATTGATCTCCTAAACATATTCTAGACTATATAAAGAGCTTAAATATAGATTATTGAGATCAAGTGGCTTAAAATGGATGCAAAATCTGTTGAAATGCTCAGATATACTCAGAATTATTAAAATCTACACATTAGGTTCACAACAACGTATAATCCAATTGTTTTGAATAAGTGAGTTCATGAACATATTGTAAACTATATAAAGAGCTTAAATATAGATTATTGTCATCAAATAACTTAAAATTAATGCAAAATGGCTTGAAATGCTCAAATATACTCGGAATCTGTAAAATCTGCAAATTATGTGAGTATTTACAATATATAATCCGATCGTTTTGAATAAGTGAGTTCATAAACATATTCTAGACTATGTAAATAGCTTAAGTATAAATTTTTGTGAACAAATTTCTTAAATTGAATGCAAAAATCGCTTGAAATACTCAAATATACTCAAAATCTTTAAATTCTGCACATTATGTGCATATATAATTACAATGTATAATCCAATTGTTTTGAATAAGTGATATCACAAACATATTCTAGACTATATAAAGAGCTTAAATATAGATTAATGTGATTAAAACACTTAATTGACCACATAAACATCTGCAAAATCTGTATATTATGTGCATAATTACAATGTTTATCCAATCTTTTTGATTAATTGACCACATAAACAAATTCTAGACTGTAAAAATAGCATATATATAGATTATTGTGATCAAATGACTTAAAAATAAATGCAAAATTGCTTGAAATGCTCAAATATACTCCGAATCTTTAAAATTTGCACATTATATTCGTAATTATAATGTATAATGCAATCGTTTTGAATAAGTGAGTTCATAAAAATCTTAAATATAGATGATTGTGATCAAATGATTTAATATGAATGCAAAATCGCCTCAAATGCTCAAATACACTCAGAATCTGTAAAATATGTAAACTATGTAAATAATTACAATGTATAATCGAATTATTCTAAATAATTTAGCTCATAAACACATTATAGACTATATAAAGAGCTTAAATATAGATTAACATCATCAAAACACTTAAAATGAATGCAAAATAGCTTGTAATGCTTAAATATACCCAAAATCTTTAAAATCTGGACATTATTGGCGTAATTACAATGTATAATCCAATCGTTGTGAATACGTGAGTTCATAAGCATATTCTAGACTATATATATAGCATAAATACAGATTATTGTGCTCAAATGAATTGAAATAAATGCAAAATTGCTTGAAATACCCAAATAAAGAAAGAATCTATAAAATATGCATATTATATGTGTAATTACAATGAATAATTCAATCATTTCAAATTAGTGTGTTCATAAACAAATTCAAGACCATGTAAAGAGTTTAAATATACTCAGAATCTGTAAAATATGCACATTATGTGAATAATTACAATGCATAATCTATTCATTTTAAATATGTGAGCTCATAAATATATTCTAGACTATATAAAGAGTTTAAATGTAGATTCTTGTCATCAAATAACTTAAAATGAATGTAAAATCAATTGAAATACTCAAAAAAATTTAGAATCTGTAAAATATACACATTATGTGAATAATTACAAAGTATAAACCAATCTTTTTGAATAATTGGCCACATAAACATATTCTAGACTATATAAAGAGCGTAAATATAGATTATTGTGATCACATAACTTAAAATAATGCAAAATTGCCTGAAATGCTCAAATATACTTGAATCTGTAAAATATGCTAACTATGTGAATAATTATTATGTATAATCTAATCGTTTTGAATAATTGAGTTTGTAAATATATCCTAAACTATATAAAGAGTATAAATATAGATTATTGTCATCAGATGACTTAAAATCAATGCTAAATAAATTGAAATGCTTAAATATACGAGGGTGTGTTTGGTATAATGTTAGAATAAGCCTTATTCTGAATAAGGCTTATTCGGGATGAAACCAAACGCGTCCGGAATAAGCCTTATTCCGAATAAGGGCTTATTCAAGGTCTTATTCGGAATAAGGCTTATTCAATAATGATACCAAACACACCCTCAGAATCTATAAAATCTGCACATCATGTGAATAATTACAATGTATAATCCAATAGTTTTGAATATGTGTGCTCATAAAAATATTATAGACTATATAAAGTGTTTAAATGTAGATTATTGTCATCCAATAACTTAAAATGAATGCAAAATCAGTTGAAATGCTCAAATAAATTTGGAATATGTAAAATATGAACATTATGTAGATAATTACAATGTATAATCCAATCGTTTTTAATAATTGAGCTCATAAACATATTTTAGACTATATAAAGAGATTAAATATAGATAATTGTGATCAAATAACTTAAAATGAATGCAAAATCGCTTCAAATGCTCCAATATACTCAGAATCTTTAAAATCTACACATTATGTGCATAATTACAATGTATAATTCAATTGTTTTGAATAACTTACTTCAGAAACATATTCTAAACTATATAAAGAACATAAATATAGATTACTGTAGTCAAATGACTTATAATAAATGTAAAAATCGCTTGAAATGATCAAATATACTCAGAATCTGTAAAATCCATACATTTTGTGAATAATTACAATTTATAATCCAATCGTTTTCAATAAGTGAGTTCACAAACAAATTCTAAACAATATAAAGAAGTTTAATATTGATTGTTGTGATCAAATGACTTAAAACGAATGTAAAATCGATTAAAATGCTCAAATATAATTAGAATCTGTAAAATATGCACATTATGTGAATAATTACAATGTATAATACAATCATTTAGAATAATTGAGTTCATAAACAAATTCTAGACTATATAAAGAGGTTAACTATAGATTATTGAGATCAAATGAATTAAAATGAATGTAAAATCGCTTGAAATGCTCAAATATACTCAGAATCTTTCAAATCTGCATATTATGTGCATAATTACAATGTATAATCCAATCATTTTGAATAAGTTATATCATAAACATATTCTAGATAAAATAAGTGCTGAAATATATATTATTGTGATCAAATCACTTAAAACGAATGTAAAATAGCTTGAAATGTTCAAATATTCTCAGAATCTTTAAAATCACATCATGTAATAAATTACAATGTATAATCCAATGCTTATGAAAAAGTGAGTTCATAAACATATTCTAGACCATATAAAGATCATCAATATAGATTATTGTGATCAAATGAATTAAAATGAATTCAAAATCGCTTGAAATGCTCAAATATCTCAGAAACTGTAAAATCTGAAAATTATGTGAATAATTATAATTTATAACTCAATAGTTTCAAATAAATGAGTTCATAAATATATTATAAACTATATAAAGAGCATAAATATAGATTATTGTAATCAAATGACTTAAAGTGAATGCAAAATCGCTTCAAATGCTTAAATATACACAGAATCTGTAAAATCTGCTTATTATGTGAATAATTACAATGTATAATCCAATCGTATTGAATATGTGAGCTCATAAACATATTCTAGACTATATAAAGAGCATAAATATAGAATATTGTCATCACATAACTTAAAATGAATGCAAAATCAATTGAAATGCTCAAATAAACTTAGAATCTGTGTAATATGCACATTATGTGAATGATTACAATGTATAATCCAATCGTCTTGAATAATTGAGCTCATAAACATATTTTAGACTATATAAAGAGCTTAAATTTAGATTATTGTGATCAAATAACTTAAAATAGATGCAAAATCGCTAGAAATGCTCCAATATACTCAGAATATTTAAAATCGGCACATTACGTGCGTTATTACAATGTATAATCCAATCGTTTTGAATAACTTAGTTCAGAAACTTATTCTAAACTATAAAGATCATAAATATAGATTACTGTAGTCAAATGATTTAAAATGAATACAAAATCTTTTAAAATGCTCAAATATACTCAGAGATTGCAAAAACGTATATTATGTGAATAATTATATTACATAATCCAATCGCTAGGAATAAGTGAGTTCATAAAAATATTTTAAATTATATAAAGAGCTCAAATAACTTAAAATAAAAGCAAAATCACTTAAAATGGTCAAATATACTTAGAATTCGTCAAATCTGCACACCATTTGAATAATTACAATGTATAAAAAATATTTTTTAATAATTGACGTCATAAACATATTCTAGACTATATAAAGAGCATAAATATAGATTATTGTGACCAAATGACTTAAAATGAATGCAAAATCTCTTCAAATGTTCGAATATACTCAGAATATAAAATCGGCACAACAAGTGAATAATTACAATGTATAATCCAATTGTTTTGAATAATTGAGCTAATAAACATATTCTACACAATATAAAATGCCTAAATATAGATTATTGTGAGCAAAAGACTTAAAATTAATGCAAAATCGCTTGAATTGCTCAAATATACTCAGAATCATTAAAATCTGAAAATTATTGGAATAATTACAATATATAATCTAATCGTTTTGAATAAGTGATATCATAAACACATTCTAGACAATATAAAAAGCATAAATATACATTATTGTAATCAAATGACTTAAAATGAATGCAAAATCGCTTGAAATGCTCAAATATACTCATAATCTGTAAAAACTGCATATTATGTGAATAATTACAATGCACAATCCAATCGTTTTGAATAATTGAACTCATAAACATATTCTAGACTAAATAAAGAGCATAAATATAGATTATTGTGACCAAATGACTTAAAATGAATGCAAAATCTCTTCAAATGTTCAAATATACTCATAATCTGTAAAATCTGTACAAAATGTGAATAATTACAATGTATAACCCAATCGTTTTGAATAATTCAGCTAATAAACATATTCTACACAATATAAAATGCTTAAATATAGATTAATTTGATCAAAGGACTTAAAATTAATGCAAAATCGCTTGAAATGGTCAAATATACTCAGAATCCTTAAAATCTGCACATTATGTGCATAATTACAATGAATAATCCAATTGTTTTGAATAAGTGATATCACAAACATATTCTAGACTATATAAAGAGCTTTAATATAGATTAATGTGATCAAAACACTTAAAATGAATACAAAATGGCTTGAAATTCTCAATTATACCCAGAATCTGTAAAATATGCAAATTATAATGTATAATCCAATCGTTTTGAATAAGCGAGCTCAAAAACATATTCTAGACTATATAAAGAGCTTAAATATACATTATTGTGATCAAATGACTTAAAATGAATGCAAAATCGCTTGAAATGCTCAAATATACTCCAAATCTGCAAAATCTGTATATTATGTGTATAATTACAATGTATAAACAAATCTTTTTGATTAATTGACCACATAAACATATTCTAGAATATAAAAATTGTATATATATAGATTATTGTGATCAAATTACTTAAAAATGAATGCAAAATCATTTGAAATGCTCAAATATACTTCGAATTTTTAAAATTTTCACATTATATTCGTAATTATAATGTATAATGCAATCGTTTTGAATAAGTGAGTTCATAAATATATTCTTGACTGTATAAAAATCTTAGATGATTGTGATCAAATGATTTAAAATGAATGCAAAATCGCTTCAAATGTTCAAATACACTCAGAATCTGTAAAATATGTAAACTATGTGAATAATTACAATGTATAATGGAATTATTCTGAATAATTTAGCTCATAAACACATTCTAGACTATATGAAGAGCTTAAATATAGATTAACATGATCAAAACACTTACAATGAATGCAAAATAGCTTGTAATGCTTAAATATACCCAAAATCTTTAAAATCTGGACATTTTAGACGTAATTACAATGTATAATCCAATCGTTGTGAATATGTGAGTTCATAAACATATTCTAGACTATATATATAGCATAAATACAGATCATTGTGATCAAATAAATTGAAATAAATGCAAAATTGCTTGAAATACCCAAATATACAAAGAATCTATAAAATATGCATATTATATGTGTAATTGCAATGAATAATTCAATCGTTTCAAATTAGTGTGTTCATAAACAAATTCTAGACTATGTAAAGAGTTTAAATATACTCAGAATCTGTAAAATATGCACATTATGTGAATAATTACAATGTATAATCCAATCATTTTGAATATGTGAGCTCATAAACATATTTTAGACTATATAAAGAGTTTAAATGTAGATTCTTGTCATCAAATAACTTAAAATTAATGTAAAATCGATTTAAATACTCAAAAAAATTTAGAATCTGTAAATATACACATTATGTGAATAATTACAAAGTATAAACCAATCTTTTTGAATAATTGGCCCCATAAACATATTCTAGACTATATAAAGGGCAAAAATATAGATTATTGTGATCACATAACATAAAATAATGCAAAATCACCTGAAATGCTCAAATATACTATAATCCAATCGTTTTGAATAAGTGAGTTCGTAAATATATTATAAACTATATAAAGAGTATAAATATGGATTATTGTCATCAGATGACTTAAAATCAGTACAAAATCATTTGAAATGCTTAAATATACTCAGAATCTGTAAAATCTGCACATCATGTGAATAATTACAGTGTATAATCCAATAGTTTTGAATATGTGTGCTCATAAACATATTCTAGACTATATAAATAGTTTAAATAAAGATTATTGTCATCAAATAACTTAAAATGAATGTAAAATCGATTGAAATGCTCAAATAAATTTAGAATATGTAAAATATGAACATTATGTAAATAATTATAATGTATAATCCAATCATTTTGAATAATTGAGCTCATAAACATATTTTAGACTATATAAAGAGCTTAAATATAGATTATTGTGATCAACTTAAAATGAATGCAAAATCACTTGAAATGCTCCAATATACTCAGAATCTTTAAAATCTCCACATTATGTGAATAATTATAATTTATAATCCAATCGTTTTCAATAAGTGAGTTCACAAACAAATTCTAAACAATATAAAGAAGTTTAATATTGATTGTTGTGATCAATTGACTTAAAATGATTGCAAAATCGCTTAAAATGCTCAAATATAATTAGAAACTGTAAAATGTGCATATTATGTGAATAATTACAATGTATAATCCAATCATTTTGAATAATTGGCCTCATAAACATATTCTAGACATAAACTGATGCAAATGACTTGATCTGAATGCAAAATCGCTTCAAATGACTTAAATATAGATTGTAATATACTCAGAATCTGTAAAATCTGCTCAATATAGGAATGATTACAATGTATAATCCAATCGTTTTGAATAATTGAGCTAATAAACATATTCTTCACAATATAAAATGCTTAAATATAGATTATTGTGATCAAAGTATTTAAAATTAATGCAAAATCGCTTGAAATGCTCAAATATACTCAGAATCATTAAAATCTGAAAATTATTTGCATAATTACAATATATAATCCAATCGTTTTGAATAAGTGATATCATAAACATATTCTAGACAATATAAAAAGCTTTAATATACATTATTGTGATCAGATGACTTAAAATGAATGCAAAATCGCTTGAAATGCTCAAATATACTCAAAATCTGTAAAATCAGCATATTATCTGAATAATTACAATGTACAATCCAATCATTTTGAATAATTAAATTCATAAACATATTCTAGACTTTATAAAGAGCTTAATTATAGATTATTGTGATCAAATGACTTAATAAACACAATATCGCTTGAAATGCTCAAATATACTCAGAATCTTTAAAATCTACATATTATGTGCGTAATTACAATGTATAATGCAATCGTTTAGAATAAGTGAGTTCATAAACATATTCTTGATAATATAAAGATCTTAAATATAGATGATTGTGATCAAATAATTTAAAATGAACGCAAAATTGCTTGAAATGCCTAAGTATACTAAGAATATGTGAGCTCATAAACATATTCTAGATGATATGAAGAGCTTAAATATAGATTATTGTGATTGGATGACTTAAAATGAATGGAAAATCGATTGAAATGTTCAAAGAAACTTAGAATCTGTAAAATATGCACATTATGTGAATAATTACAATGTATAATCATATCGTTTTGAATAATTAATCTCATAAACATATTATAGACTACATAAAGAGCTTAAATAGAGATTACTTTGATCAAATAACTTAAAATGAATGCAAAATAGCTTGAAATACTGCAATATACTCAGAATCTTTAAAATCTGCACATTATGTGCGGGATTAAAATGTATGATCCAAACGTTTTTAATAACTTAGTTTATAAACATATTCTAAACAATATAAAGATCATAAATATAGATTACTATGGTCAAATTACTTAAAATGAATACAAAATCGTTTGAAATGCTCAAATATACTAAAAAATTGTAAACTCCGTATATTATGAGAATAATTAGAATGTATAATCCTATTGTTTAGAATAAGTGAATTCATAAACATATTCTAAACTAAAATGAACGCAAAATTGCTTAAAATGCTCAAATATACTAAGAATCTGTAAAATCTACATATTATGTGAATAATCAGAATGTATAATCAAGAGATTAAATATAGATTATTATTATCAGATGACTCAAAATGAATGGAAAATCGATTGAAATGTTCAAAGAAATTTAGAATATGTAAAATATGTGCTTTATGTGAATAATTACAATATATAATCCAATTGTTTTGAATAATTCAGTTCATAAACATATTATAGACTATATAAAGAGCTTAAATAGAGATTATTTTGATCAAATAACATAAAATGAATGCAAGATCGCTTGAAATACTCCAATATACTCAGAATCTTTAAAATCTGAATATTATGTACGTGATTACACTGTATAATCCAATCGTTTTGAATAACATAGTTGAGAAACATATTATAAACGATATAAAGATCATAAATATAGATTGCTGTGGTCAAATGACTTAAAATGAATACAAAATCGTTTGAAATGCTCAAATATACTCAGAAATTGTAAAATCCGTATATTATGTGAATAATTACAATGTGTAATCCGATCGTTTAGAATAAGTGAGTTCATAAACATATTCTAAACTATATAAAGAGCTTAAATATAGATTATTGTAATCAAATGACTAAAAATGAATGTAAAATCGCTTAAAATGCTCAAATAAACTAAGAATTTGTCAAATTCACATTATGTGAATAATTACAATGTATAAACCATTATTTTTTAATAATTATCCTCATGAACTTATTCAAGACTATATAAAGAGAATAAATATTGATTGTCGTGATCGAATTACTTAAAGTGAATGCAAAATCACTTCAAATCCTCAAATATACTCAGAATCTGTAAAATCTGGATAATATGTGAATAATTACAATGTACAATCCAATCGTTTTGAATAATTGAGCTCATAAAGATATTATACACAATATAAAGAGCTTAAATATAGATTATTGTGATCAAATGACTTAAAGTTAATGCAAAATCGTTTGAAATACTCAAATATACTCAGAATCTTTAAAATATGAACATTATTTGCATAATTACAATTTATAATCCAATCGTTTTGAATAATTAATATCATAAACATATTCTAGACTATATAAAGAGATTTCATATACATTATTGTGATCAAATGACTTATAATGAATGCAAAAGTGCTTGAAATGCTCAAATATAGTCAGAATCTGTAAAATCTGCATATTATGTGAATAATTTCAATGTACAATCCAATCGTTTTGAATAATTGAGCTCATAAATATATTCTAGACTTTATTTAGAGCTTAATAATATATTATTGTGATCAAATGACTTAAAATGAATGCAAAATTGCTTAAAATGCTCAAATATACTTAGAATTTGTAAAATCTGCACATTATGTGAATAATTACAATACATAAACCAATCTTTCTTAATAATTGACTTCATAAACATATTCTAAACTATATAAAGATCATAAATATAGATTACTGTGGTCAAATGACTTAAAAAATGAATACGGAATCGTTTGGAATGCTCAAATAAACTCAGAAATTGTAAAATCCGTATATTATGTGAATAATTACAATGTCTAATCCAATAATGAGCTTAAATATGGATTATGTCATCGAATAACTTATAATGAATGCAAAATCGCTTGAAATGCCAAAATATACACAGAATCTGTAAAATCTGCAAATTTTGTGCGTAATTATAATGTATAATCCAATCATTTTGAATAAGTGTGTTCATAAATAAATTCTAAGCTATACAATGAATATAATTATAGATGATTTTTATCAAATGATTTAAAATGAATGGAAAATCATTTGAAATGCTCAAATATAGACAGAATCTTTCGAATCTGAACATTATGTGCAAAATTAGAATGTATAATCCAATCGTTTTGAATAAGTGAGCTTGTAAACATACTTTAGACTACATAAAGAGCATCGATATAGATCATTTTGATCAAATGACTTAAAATGAATTCAAAATAGCTTGAAATACTTAAATATACTCAGAATCTATAAAATCTGCAAATTATTTGAATAATTACAATTTATAATCCAATCATTTTAAATAAGTGAGTTCATAAAGATAATCTAGACTATATAAAGAGCATAAATATAGATTATTGTCAACAAATGACTTAAAGTGAATACAAAATCACTTGAAATACCCAAATATACACAGACTCTTTAAAATTTGCACATTATTTGTGTAATTACAATAAATAATCCAATCGTTTTAAATGAGTGTGCTCGTAAACCAATTCTTGCCTATGTAAAGAGCTTAAATATATAAATTATCGTGAACAAATGTCTCAAATTGAATGAAAAAATCGCTTGAAATGCTCAAATATACTCATAATCTATAAAATTTGCAAAATTTTAGCATAATTACAGTGTATAATCCAATATTTTTGAATAAGTGAGTTCATTAACAAATTCTAGACTATATAAAGAGGTTAAATATAGATTATTGTGATCAGATGACTCAAAATGAATGTAAAATCGTTTGAAATGTTAAAATATTCTCAGAATCTGTAAAATATGCACATTTGTTCGTAATTACAATGTATAATACAATTGTTTTGAATAATTGAGTTCATAAACATATTCTCGACTATACAAAGAGGCTAAATGTAGATTATTGTGATAAAATGAATTAAAATGAATGAGAAATAGCCTGAAATGCTCAAATATACTCAGAATCTTTCAAATCAGCACATTATGTGCATAATTACAATGTATAATCCAATCGTTTTGAGTAATTTATATCCTAAACATATTCTTGATAAAATAAAGAGCTTAAATATATACTATTGTGATCAAATCACTTAAAACGAATGCAAAATCGCTCGAAATGCTCAAATAAACTTAGAATCTGTAAAATATGTATATTATGTGAATAATTACAATGTATAATGCAATTTTTTTGAATAATTTAGCTCATGAACATATTCTAAACTACATAAAGAGCTTAAATATAGAATATTATCATCAAATAACTTAAAATGAATGCAAAATCAATTGAAATGCTCAAATAAACTTAGAATCTGTATAATAAGCACATTATGTGAATAATTACAATGTATAATCCAATTGTTTTGAATAATTGAGCTCATAAAATTATTTTAGACTATATAAATAGCTTAAATATAGATTATTGTGATAAAATAACTTAAAATGAATGCAAAATCGCTTGAAATGCTTCAATATAATCAAAATCTTTAAAATCTTCAGATCATTTGCGCAATTACAATGTATAATCCAATCGTTTTGAATAACTTAGTTTAGAAATATATTCTAAACTATATAAACATCATAAATATAGATTACTGTGGTCAAATGACTTATAAAGATTTCAGAATCGTTTGAAATGCTCAAATATACTCAGAAATTATAAAATCCGTGTATTATGTAAATAATTACAATGTATAATCCAATCATTTGGAATAAGTGAGTTCTTAAATGTATTCTAGACTATATAAAGAGCTTAAATATAAATTATTGTGATCAAATGACTTAAAATGAATGCAAAATCGCTTAAAATACTCAAATATACTTAGAATTTGTCAAATCTGCACATTATATGAATAATTACAAAGCATAAACCAATCATTTTGAATAATTGAGCTCATCAACAAATTCTACACAATATAAAGAGTTTAAATATCGATTATTGTGATCAAATGACTTAATTAATGAAAAATCGATTGAAATACTCAAATATACTCAGAATATTTCAAATCTGAATATTATGTGCATAATTACAATGTATAATCTAATTGTTTTGAATAAATGATATTATAAATATATTCTAGACTATATAAAGAGCTTAAATATACATTATTGTGATCAGACTTACAATGAATGAAAAATCGCTTGAAGTGCTAAAATATATTTAGAATCTGTAAAATCTGCATATTATGTGAATAATTACAATGTATAATCCAATCTTTCTTAATAATTTACCTCATAAACATATTCTAAAAAATTTAAACTATATAAAGAGCATAAATATAGATTATTGTGATCAAATGACTTCAAATAAATGCAAAATCGCTTCAAATGCTCATATATACTCAGAATCTGTTAAATCTGCACAATATGTGAATAATTACAATGTATAATCTAATCATTTTGAATAATTGAGCTCATAAACAAATTTTACACAATATAAAGAGCTTAAATATAGATTATTGTGATCAAATAACTTAAAATTAATGCAAAATCTTTTGAAATGCTCAAATATACTCAGAATCTTTCAAATCTGAATATTATGTACATAATTACAATGTATAATCTAATTGTTTTGAATAAGCGATATTATAAACATATTGTAGACTATATAGAGAGCTTAAATATATATTATTGTGATCAAATGACTTACAATGAATGAAAAATCGCTTGAAATGCTAAAATATACTTAGAATTTGTAAAATCTGAATATTATGTGAATAATTACAATGTACAATCCAATCGTTTTGAATAATTGAGCTCATAAATATATTCTAGACTTTATAAAGAGCTTAATTATAGATTATTGTGATCGAATGTGATACCCAGTATTTTTTAATTTTAATTTTTGCATACTTAATATCTCGGGTTGTTATATAAAACTATATTAAGGTCTTTCATATTGAGTACAAAATTTCTGTCATTTAAATTGGACCTTGAACATATTGAAATTGTGCTTAAATCTGAAGTTTTAAAAGAATATGTAATTGTAGAGGAAATGGGGGGGGGGGGGGGCTACTTTGTAAAAATTCACCCATTTATTCTCTCTCCTTCCTTCTTCCCCACAGCCATTCTTCCTTTCTTTCTCTCCCAACCCACCCACTGGATCTTTTCTTCTCTTTCATTGCTCTCAAGCAAACTACACTATTTCCACCTCAAAGGAAATATAAATAAATTCCGAAAAATTCTGTAAAATTCGAAATTGAAGAGAGAAAGTGAAGGAGAGTACATGCAAGTCAAGAAATTTCAAGTTTGAGCACTATTTTGGTAAGATTTCGTTTTTCCTTAAACTATTTCGGTTTTCAAGTAATTTCTGAGATTTAGACTTAATTGGAGGTTTTAAAATGAGATTTTCTACTAGAATTAGTTGCATGCAAGTTTTATTATCTACATTTAGTATTTGAGTCGATTTCTTGAGAGTTTGGTTATGCATGCAAAAGTATCTTGGTTTAAAATGAATTTCAGAAAAATGTAGTTTAAAATTAGGTCTAGAACTGAAAATTCTTGTTGATTTAAGTTAGTAGTACACTATAGTAGCTACATTTTGAGTTTGGTTCTGTTTGGTGAAGTTTTGAGCATTTTAGCTCTATGGGTTGTTTGAAAAACGAATTTCAGTTTTAATTCCTTAATTGATTGTTCTTTAGTTTGTTCAAATGAATTTTTGTTAGTTCAAAGAGTTACATGATGAATTTTGGTGGTTAAACAGTGCTTGAATTAGCCTATTTCGTTGTGTATTAGTGTGAGAAAGTCATGCAAATAATCCTAAAGTTTGGCCACAAGATTCTATTCATATTCAACTTTTCGAGACTGGAATTCGGTCCGGATTAATGATAATTCGGTCCGAATTGTCCTCTCTGGAATTTACAGCTTCAGAAATTCGGTCCGAATCACATGTAATTCGGTCCGGATTGTGCCCTCTGAAAACAGATTTTTATTTGGTCATAACTTTGTCATCCGAAGTCCGTTTTAGGTGATTCCAAGTCCATTGGAAAGCTCTTGAAGAGCTCTACAACCTCATAAAGTCTTTTGATACATTAGAAATCAGAAAATTATAGTTTAAGCCCTAAACTTTATTCGTATCATTATCGTTCATGTCTAAGTCGTGGTAAATCCTAACCCGACCACATTATGAGTCACGATTGGAGTTTGTATTTAGTTTTTCTTGCTTGTTTTTACTTGTTTCTTGTGTTCTTTACTTAAGTAAATACTTAGAATAGTTTTATTATGTAGATTTGGATAAAGGCATATCGGGACTCAAGGAGGCCGATACTATCGGTGGTAATTAGGATTTACTTGTCATTGTTTGTGTCTATACTTGATATTTTGCTGCTTGCTTATGAAGTGCCTTGCTTTCAGGTGCGGATGCACACAAACTCTGATTTACATTTTATGAACTTAACTATGGCATTTGCATCATGTTGAATTACTCATTCATTGCATGCATATTTGTATCTGTATCATATGTTAATATTATTGTATGAATGTTACACATGATGAATGGTTTCCGATTGAGTGACTTCAAAAGGTCTGTGCTACTTGTGTGATTGAATAGACATTGGTTGACTTGAGGACGGAGTCATGACCCGTTCCTTGAGCCCCGAGAGATAAGCGCTTATGATCGGTATTCTGACAATGTTCTCTCTGGTAGTACTGTTTGATATTCTGTTTTGTCTGAATTGTGGTAATCTGAGTCTACGGACTATAAAAGGCAGAGTCTACGGACTATAAAATCTGAGTCTACGGACTATAAAATCTGAGTCTACGGACTATAAAATCTGTGAATGAAGTCGTAATGATCAATAACCAGACTTGCATTTAATGTGTTGTCCAACCTGAGCCGGTTTCTGAAATGCCATATTGTATTTGTGTTCCTTATTGAAGGATGTAACTACCGTGCTCATAATGCATTGCATGTTTTGTATTAAGATGAGGTTGAGACTAATGATTATGTATGTTTTTATCTAACTTATTTGTATAGCTATAATATTTGTTTTAAACTCAGCCGGTAGTTAGTTCCTGATCATGTACCTTAGGGTTTGTGTGACTGGAACTGAATACCGCACTGAGATAATTTTATAATTATCTCATGCTCTGCTTTTTGCATTGTTTCCACATTGGGTGTGGGTTCCAGGTTCTAGATCGAGCGAAGAGAAGATCGACATATTGTAGGCCAATTGTTATTCTGGTTATGAACTAAGTAATTTGTGTAACATGTCCACTTGGACTTTTCTTTAAGGTGTTGTACATGATATTAATAATTCTTACTTTGAGATACTTAGATAAAAGTTAGTAGAAATTGTAGTTTTAAACACTTGAATTGGTTAATCATAATGGATTAGTTTAAGTTAAGCCTTGCGGGTGTGCGGATGGTAGCGTACACTCGCGGCGGCTGTGTCATACCCGGTTTTGGGGTGTCACAGTTGAGTGGTATCAGAGCTAGTGGTTTATCAACCCTAACCAGACCGATAGGACGCTCGAGCGGTGCAGTTGTGGGATTTGTTTTGTGATATTTCACTTTTTATGTTTCTTAATGTGCTAAAACTGTTGCTATTTTGTGGTGGTTAGTTAAGACTTATAATCAATTTGAACATTATTTCTAAATATTGAATTTATTTTGGTATTTTAAATGATATTAGTGAAGTAGTAAGAATTTTTCACCTCTTACTTGGGTTCATATATGTCAATATTTTGTGAATTAGAATTTTCTTTAAATCTTGAATTAATTTATGAGCTAAATTTTGATAGTAAGTAAGCATTTATTTGCAAATGTGCATTTTGTCATAGAATTTCTTTACTTTTTATAATGAATGTTCTTCTTGAAGCTTAAAATTGTGGTAAGGCATATGTATTAATACTAGTTGTATAACTTCTTTATTGTATGTATGCACTTGCATTCTTGCATGTTCTAGCATTTCTGCTATAATGGTGCGCTACTATATATGAGTTGTAAACTATGTATTTCATTTAGCACTTGTGATGGAAATTTTGCACATGTTGATAAAAGTATATATATTATTTTTGGGAAAACAAGGAGGTATATATTAATATTAATTTTTTTTTTCAATTGGGTCGAGAAATGAGTATGAATATTTTATGGTTAACTTAATATGAGTGATATCTCTTATTTATATATATATTTTGACCATACTTGGCACCAAAATACTATCCAAACCAATGATATTCAATGTGCTTTTATGCTTTATTTTGCAAGATTGGATACTGCCGTAGCAATTTGATTTGTTTTGTAGGAACTTGGTGGATTGAACACAATAATTGCATAAAAGGGTGGATTTTGAAGAATAAAATGACTGAAAGGAGTCCATAGCATTGTAGAGCTCATCCTAAGCTTTTCAACGATCTTTGAATCACCTCAATCGGAGTCCGGATGAAGAAATTATGGTCAAAATACTATCAATGCTCGATTCTGGAATTTTGGTCCGAAATTGGTCCGAAATTTATACATTTCGGACCGAAATTTACAGATTTTGGTCCGAAATTTCTTTTATGGAAAGTGATTTTTGGTAATTTTCAAAGAAGGAAGGATCCCCTCTTGCCCTAGCCGCCTCCTGGTCTTTCCTTAGGTGTTTTTAAGTACGAATTTCGACCAGAGACGCATGCCACCTTTCATACAACAATTTCCACCTTTTCCACCACCGTGCTCACGCCGAAAGGCGTGGGATTCCACTTCTCGCAGCGGAGCATGTCCATGGCAGCAACTTTGGAGCGATTCTGGACGCGACAGCGGTAGAACCGATCCAACCACGACTTCAGACGATCGATATCTTGAGTTAGAAGCGATATTTGGTTTATTCGTTCCTTTTCTCTTGATATTTTGATTTGATGGAGTTTGTATCTTATTTTTCTTGCATGTTAGGATAATTAATGATGTCTTAGTAGTAGTTAGTAGATTAGTTTAGTATTTTGTGATGACTTGATTGCTTTATATTATGATATGTGATATGTTTTGTTGAGAATTATATCTTGCTTGGTTAATTTAATTGTTTGTTTGACTGTTTACCTATTGATGAACTGCAGCACCATTAGGACATTAAACTAGAACAAATAATTAGTTATTTAAGCACTTGAGGTAAGCCAATCGCTCGAAAGAGGAGGTTAGTTTGCGACCGAAAGGTGTAACTTTTACTGATCCGACAGGACTTTAAATACCTCTAGAAATCCAACTAAACATACTTAAATAGCTAAATCAGAACGAAAGTATAGGTTTAGTTGTTTATGTGGCAAAAACCGAGTTCCAAGTCAAGTCAGAACCGAAATCGCGACAGCTGAGGTTAGGACTTAGGTCTGGTCATCCAGTAGCCTTCACATAACATTGTGTAAAGATATCAAGTTGAAACAAGAGGTCTAAAGTAAGTTTTGGACAGAAACAGTATGGATTTCGGTCCGAAATCCATACATTTCGGTCCGAAATATGCCTATGTCTCGGTGAAAATTGTAGGCAAAGGTGCTTTGGAGCTAAACTAATTGAACACAAATTCCTAGGACGTTATTTGCATTTATTTAGAGTCCAGAAAATACCAAAAATAATTTATTTAATTGCAATTTAGATAATTATCTTTTAGAATCATAAAACTCCAAAAATTAATTGTCTAGCTTTCGTGAGGAAGTAAAGCCTAGTAATCAGTTGTACCGTCCCTTGGGTTCGACCCTAAAGCTTAACTAAAACGACTAGTGAGGTTAGCTCTAGGTTATAAATTTATTTGATATCCTAGGTTAAATTCCTTCATCAATGAGTTAAATTGCATAACTTGTTAGGCATATGTCATGTAGGAAACTACCGTATTTTGTATAATATAGCATTTGACCGAGTTGTGAATGTTTGTATTATTTATGCATTAGATAAAGGTGATTACATAGTGTCATGTCATTTGATAAAATGTTAGACCTTAGGCTTACTATTGTTGTAAATAGTTAGTCTAGTGTATACATGCATACTTGTCTTCACAATGTTGATTTCTTTTTAAAATTAGTACATTTTATAAATAGTAAATAAATTGTTAATGTAAGCAAACTGTATGTATGGTTGAATTTAACATCATAGTTTATGTATTTGTGAAACACTAAAATATCATTGTTAATAGTTGGACATTAGCATTCATGGCATATTTTGGCATGTCTATGCATAGTAAAGAAGTTGCATGAGGTTATAAGAGTCATTGGTACACAATACTAAATACATAATTATGTTGCATGTATTTCTTGTTTACATAAATTGTGAAGGAAATTAAATCCTTATAGTTGATGCATCATATATCCCAAAGCATATATAGTGTGATAAGTTGATAGTCATATAGTTGCACAAACATGTATTTTTAAGAGTTATCATCCATGTGTATAGTTTTGAAAATTATTATTTCATATTATCTTCAAAGTAACATATTTTAGGGTTATTTTGAATTATTTTCTTTTATCATGGCATAAATAAAAGTGTATGTGAGTTAATTGAATATTCTTATGCATAACTTAGTAGCATACATTAGTTGTTAACTTGTTATAAATAATTGCATTGTAAGTCACATGCATGACAAATTAGTTATAAATTCATGAAAAGGTTTAATGACATGATTGTGTTTAGTGTAACCTATTGTCAACTTAAATTGTGTCTTCTTTTCTCTTTCATGATCACTAATTGTATAAAAATAATAATAATAATTCATTGCGTGTAGCATGATAATTTATTGTTTGTACTACCTTCGTATGATTATTTTCTAAACATACTTTATCTACGTGTTATCTTATTGCTCGTGATGATTGGACACTACCTGAATTAATTTTATTAAATTTTGTGTGTGTTTGTGTAAGTATTGAATTGTTGTACTTTTGTACTTCTTGTGATATCGATCTTATTTAATAGAGTGATTTTTGTTTCTATGGTTTTAGATATGATAAACTCAACTAAGGTGTGCATTATGCCTTCATAATTGTTTTTCTAACTATAGGTAGTTTTAATTGAGTAAATTGTTATAATACTTGCATTTTGATAAAGTCTTAGTTTATTTTAGAAAAATATACTTAAAGTTGTATGATTGATTTGTTTACCCTCTTTGATGTTGCAATTGTGTAGGGTTTGAGTATTACTTTAGAATGTTGGTAAAGTTATATTTATGCATGTGACTTATTAGTAATTAATTTATTTGAATTTCAAATAATTGATTTTGATTATGTATGGCATGGTCATCTCTTCTTTGTACTAATTTGGAATTACTAATACAACGTTTATAATTCTGGTGATATAGTTCTTATTTATTCAAAATAGTTTCATTCGTATACTTTTAGATATTGGTTAAACTCCGCCAAGATTGTACACTATGTTTTATTGTTGGTCTGATTTATTTATAAGTATCTTTAATGTAATAAAATATTCGAATTATAGTTTCTTGAGGGTTCATTGATTAAATATTAATTTTTAGAAATACACTTAAGTTAGTATGTGTTTGATCTTTTTGTTTCTTAATTATGTTTGTATGAGGATAAATGAGACTTCTTTCTTAGTATGTACCTTAGTAATTTTATTTTCTAAGTAATTATTAAAATTCATTTACGTTTAGATCATCTGATTTCAATTATTAATTAATCTACATTGTTAGTGTACTTTTGTTTTAATATTCTTAAAAAAAAAAATGGAGTTTGTAATGTGTGTATTGAGGTATAGGACTATATGATAGTAAGTTTTAAAATGAGCTTCTATATATAACTTTTAATATACACTTCAGGAAAACTTGTTCTCCATTTTTCATCTCTTATTTGTCATAAAAGTTGCACAACAAGAATGGTCATGGGTATTCCTACAATCAAGACTTGAATAATTAAAAATTAGAAAAGAAATTTCTAATGAATTGAAATCCGACTTGGTACGGATTGGTATCAAGGGTACTAGCATCCGGAACTAGTATCATTGGTTCCATTTGATATACATTCAAGTCATCACCCAAAGAAATCTAATCATGATCATTTAGTGGTGTGGCGAACTCCTTTTGAAATTGATGGGTTCAAGTTCCTGTCGTATTACTCATTTGTTAACAAAAAAATAGTTATTTCATACTTACTAGATTCTTTTGAGACTTTAAATGGATACTGTATTTTGATGATCTCATAAGTTGTTGAATTATGTGGGATTTGAATTTAAGTAATTTACATTAAGATGTATTTTCTTCGTTGAGTACAAAGTCAAGTAATTCTACATTTGATGATTTGTCATATTAAGTAAATGCTAATAGCTAACAATAGTAATATGTTTATTAATTTAAAATTACTTGTCTTGTTTCTATTGGTTGCTTGTACACATTGTATTGTATTATATTTGATGGTTATCTAGTTAATTCTTTAATTTATTTTTATTCCTCATTGTATTTAGTAGAACCGTTCAGGGGACTGAACGGGTTTTTAAGGGGGGAGGGATGTGATACCCAGTATTTTTTAATTTTAATTTTTGCATACTTAATATCTCGGGTTGTTATATAAAACTATATTAAGGTCTTTCATATTGAGTACAAAATTTCTGTCATTTAAATTGGACCTTGAACATATTGAAATTGTGCTTAAATCTGAAGTTTTAAAAGAATATGTAATTGTAGAGGAAATGGGGGGGGCTACTTTGTAAAAATTCACCCATTTATTCTCTCTCCTTCCTTCTTCCCCACAGCCATTCTTCCTTTCTTTCTCTCCCAACCCACCCACTGGATCTTTTCTTCTCTTTCATTGCTCTCAAGCAAACTACACTATTTCCACCTCAAAGGAAATATAAATAAATTCCGAAAAATTCTGTAAAATTCGAAATTGAAGAGAGAAAGTGAAGGAGAGTACATGCAAGTCAAGAAATTTCAAGTTTGAGCACTATTTTGGTAAGATTTCGTTTTTCCTTAAACTATTTCGGTTTTCAAGTAATTTCTGAGATTTAGACTTAATTGGAGGTTTTAAAATGAGATTTTCTACTAGAATTAGTTGCATGCAAGTTTTATTATCTACATTTAGTATTTGAGTCGATTTCTTGAGAGTTTGGTTATGCATGCAAAAGTATCTTGGTTTAAAATGAATTTCAGAAAAATGTAGTTTAAAATTAGGTCTAGAACTGAAAATTCTTGTTGATTTAAGTTAGTAGTACACTATAGTAGCTACATTTTGAGTTTGGTTCTGTTTGGTGAAGTTTTGAGCATTTTAGCTCTATGGGTTGTTTGAAAAACGAATTTCAGTTTTAATTCCTGTCCGGCTCTTTTTGACGGATTTCCCCGTTTGAGAAGGAAAACAAAAAGAAGGATCGGATCAGATATCCCCTCGCAGGCCAAAGCCCCGACCACGGGCGCCTCCCATTAAAGAGATGCTCGCTCGCGCGGACTTATGTTCCTCCGAGAGTTGATTATTTGGTGTAGGTTCTTTCTTTCCGACGGGCGCAAGCCCCCGCCGTTAATTACCCTGGTTACTCTCCTAGGCACCTCTGGATCGGGAATATCAAAGAATATATATCCTGCAGACTGTTAGAGAATTGTCAATAAAACAATTAGTGCCATGCATATGCGTATGGGCATTTTGTGAATGGTTATGCTTTGATGCTCATCATTCGTTTTTATGATAGTTCTTCATTGGGGGCTGTGTCATGTGTATAATCGAAATGCTCCTTCTTTGATGATATTTCGCACATGTTTACTTTCATCGTTTTTTTTTTGGATGTTATTTCCTTTTTAGGTGGTTTCATCAGTTGTGATTTCAACAGACGGGTCTGAAACTGTCAGAGTTCTTTTATCTGACAAGACATCGGGTAATTTAAGTTTTGGTTCTTCAGTATCCTTGGTCAGATGGGCTTTGAACCGTCGGAACTGTTTTCTTTAGCGATCGAAACACAGCGTCGTTGAGAGTGAGATCATGGGATCACTCAAACACCACAGAGTTTGGATCCGTCGGCAGATCTAGCCAGGTGGGCTTTGGGTCACCAGAGCTATTCTAGCAATCAGGATAGTGTGGCATCTTCAGTGAGGTCGCGGGATCACCTAGATATCACAGAGATTTGGGTCCATCAGCAGATTCTGTCAGGTGGGCTTTGAGTCACCGGAACGATTTTAGCAGTCAGGATGGTGTGCTATCTTCAGTGAGGTCGCGGGATCACCTAGATATCACAGAGATTTGGGTCCATCAGCAGATTCTGTCAGGTGGGCTTTGAGTCACCAGAACGATTTTAGCAGTCAGGATGATGTGCTATCTTCAGTGAGGTCGCGGGATCACCTAGATATCACAGAGATTTGGGTCCATCAGCAGATTTTATCTGGTGGGCTTTGAGTCACCAGAATGATATTAGCAGTCAGGATAGTGTGCTATCTTCAGTGAGGTCGCGGGATCACCTAGATATCACAGAGATTTGGGTCCATCAGCAGATTTTGTCAGGTGGGCTTTGAGTCACCAGAACGATTTTAGCAGTCAGGATGATGTGCTATCTTCAGTGAGGTCGCGGGATCACCTAGATATCACAGAGATTTGGGTCCATCAGCAGATTTTATCTGGTGGGCTTTGAGTCACCAGAATGATATTAGCAGTCAGGATAGTGTGCTATCTTCAGTGAGGTCGCGGGATCACCTAGATATCACAGAGATTTGGGTCCATCAGCAGATTTTGTCAGGTGGGCTTTGAGTCACCAGAACGATTTTAGCAGTCAGGATAGAGTGCTATCTCCAGTGAGGTCGCGGGATCACCTAGATATCACAGAGATTTGGGTCCATCAGCAGATTTTATCTGGTGGGCTTTGAGTCACCAGAATGATATTAGCAGTCAGGATGATGTGCTATCTTCAGTGAGGTCGTGGGATCACCTAGATATCACAGAGATTTGGGTCCATCAGCAGATTCTGTCAGGTGGGCTTTGAGTCACCAGAACGATTTTAGCAGTCAGGATAGTGTGCTATCTTCAGTGAGGTCGTGGGATCACCTAGATATCACAAAGATCTGGGTCCATCAGCAGATTCTGTCAGGTGGGCTTTGAGTCACCGGAACGATTTTAGCAGTCAGGATGGTGTGCTATCTTCAGTGAGGTCGCGGGATCACCTAGATATCACAGAGGTTTGGGTCCATCAGCAGATTCTGTCAGGTGGGCTTTGAGTCACCAGAACGATTTTAGCAGTCAGGATGATGTGCCATCGGGAGTGAGGTCGCGGGATCACTCAGACACTAGAGGAGCTGTACGTCTGGGAGGGTATCATAGAGCCTTCAGAGTGCAGCATTTTGATTTTTTTTTATTTGGATTTGGACTTCAATTTCAATCACCGACGGGATTTGGATTGACTTGAACTTCATGCTTTCTTCTTCTTCTTTTTTTTTTGCTTTGATTCTGGTTCTGATATCAGGATTCCGTATCTGTGGCCCAGCGGCTGGCTCCTGATGAGATCATGTGCATACTTTTCTTTTATTTTTGTGTTGCGATGGAGACTCGTCATCTGAGACCTAGTGGATTAGGTCCTGAAAGAGTCGCATCTGGTCTTGTTTTGGGATTAAGATTCCATTTCTGAGACCGAGCGGTTGGGTCCTGAGATGACCTTGAGTACAGTTTATCTTTTCGACTTGTTGAAAGTGCATGGCCCATACTTCCTTTGATCATCGATGTCGGATGAGAAACCCCTGAAAGCACATCATCTTTGTCGTGGATGAGTCTCAATTCCGCCGAATCCCTGAAACTAGACAATCTTTTAAACATTTTACATTAATGGGGTTTCTGACACCCGTAACGAATTCATTTTTTTTGGGGCATGATAGAACTACACCGTGAGCATGTATTCCTTTCATTGCCTTGATTTCAGAGAATTTCTCCTCTCGTTTCTTCAAGTTTCTGGTGATTCTTGATGAAACGTTTAATGTGGCGATATACTGATCAAATATAAGTTTCGTGTTTCGGATGATTTAATTGGGTTTGGAGGGTTTTTTGGTCATGACATTTAGTAAAAATGGGTTCCTCATATTTTTCTGGATTTATAGAAATTTGGTTTGGATTTTTCTGAGCCTCCCATGATTTTTGGTGAAGTTTTGAAGTTTTGACGGATTCTGATCGAGCCACGTCAGCATTGCCACTCATGCGCACCGATGGCTACACATGGTATTGTCAGGGACCCGCCACACATCAGGAGCCACAGGAGATCCTGCAACTTTGAAGTCTCCTTTAGCCTTCTTCCCATGGATGCGGTATTTTAAGTTGATGCAGAGAGGGGCTTGGTGGGGGCCACGAGTCGGTTTCTCATGAGGCATGCACCGAGTTCATTCAGGGGTCCTTTCCTTCTCCTTCACCTCGTTCGCTCCGAGAGAGGTTTCAAAAATGCCAAGGAGTCGGCTCCGATCAGAGAGAGAGAAGAAGGGCTCCGCGTCTTTCGTGGAGGGAAACTCCGAGTCAGATGTCTGACGGCCTCAAGGCACGGCTGATCCTCCGTTGCACTTGGTCGTGAGGAAGCCATCATGCCACTGAGAGTTGGAGACAATGATCAGGAGCTTGGAGGAGTGTCGCAAGGTGAGCAATACACTTCTCTCCTTGATTTGCACAGTGAGTCTTATTAACACCAGAATTCCCTGTTTGATCGGTTCTATCTCATTTTTTTTTGTATATCGTCGATTGTCTGGTGGAACGCCTGAGGGGGAGGAGGTCTGTCTCTGCCTTCGCGTGTTCATCAGATGCTCGATGGAATGCCCGAGAGAAGAAGGGTCTGCCTCTGCCATGTTCAGCCGTCAGAAGAAAGACGAGCAAGGAATTGAGTGACGGGGCGGCTCTGATTTTGAAGGACTGAGGCAAGAATTGGAAGTTCTAGGAAGCTTTGAGGTAAGTGAGGATAGTTTCTTCTCCAATTTGAACAGTTGTAGCGATTAACACGAACTTTTATATCGATTGAACTTCCCTCTTTGTGTGCTTGTCAGATGTTCGACAAAATGTCTGAACGAGGTTGTGAAGAAGCCACCGATAGGCAGCCTCATGCGGCGGGTACTGAAACTCGATTACAAGTCTGAGAGTATCATGGAGAAGATCTTGACGGCATCAGCATGGGCCCCACGCTCTGATTTTGTCAGCCGTGATTGACTTTGACCTGTCAGGGATAGACAGTAACTCCTAGCGGCAGCGTATCTTTTCACTTGATCTGCCGATGGCTCCTGAGACACCAGGGGATGCCAGATTCAACAGCTAGTAGCCATGCCCTTACTTGATGATGTTTGGCTCTTCCTCTAGTCTCATTTGATCGAGGTAAGCTCTCTCATTTTTTTTTGAACTAGTAGCCGCCATTAGCCAATGCTGAATCAAGCATGCCTTGTGAGTATGATGATCGGCGATTGTTGATTTTATGTGGCAGTTGTTGGTGATCTACATCAGTTTGTGTGTGCCTTTGATGTGGCTGTTGAGACATCATGAGGTTGTTGAGGAACCACCGAGTCCCTGGCAACTCGAGTTGATGACATAGACAGGGCATCAACATTTGAAATTAGGTTCCCTCCCTTCTCTCTTTTTTTTGATTTAATTCTCTTCATTCTTTTGGTAAAGCATTGATTGAACGTATGTTGTTGATGGTGTATCGGGTTTGATAGTCGGCAACTTCTTTTGGCAGCAAGTGGCCTCCATTTTTGAGTCTGATTTGATGAGGATATGATTCTTCAGGATTTGGCAATGAGATGGGCATCTCCTGGGGTTTGGCATGTCACATATGTAAGAGCACTATGATGGTTGAGTGAGGATCTCAAAGGAGGGCAGCGCCGGCATCATCTCTGGGGTCAGGTTCTCCTCTCCCTTCTTTTTTATTTCTGGACAGCATTGGATTTCAATGGGCTCATTGGAAGATAGCATGGAGTTTATCTTTTGGAATTGACTTTCTTTCATCTTGTCGACAGGCCCTGGTTTAGCTATCCCCACCACCACAGATTAGCATCATAGGTGTGATTTTGCTTGATCTCCTGAGGTTAGATTTCTTCTTCTTCTTTTTTTTTTGTTTATGGAGTATGACTAGGAGCAAAATGGCAGGGGATTGATTGTTCTGGCCTTGTCTCTTGTAAGTGATGATTTGTTTGGGGTTGTGGGTCATTTGCAGTGATGGGGTTTCTCAGGTCTGGGCAATGACTTGAAGAGTGGCATGAAGTTTGTTGACTCATGGTGGCCATAGTCACTTGGCATGGCTTCCAGGGCATCATGGAGGCATCTCATGGTCCCAGGTTATGTGAAGAGGTGAGGCGGCATAGACAAGTACCTGCTGTCCAAAGGTCTTTCTCCTTTTTTTTTTGCTTTATTGTACTTTTACTTTTTTTTTTGATGTATGTCTGATTATAACCCATTTAGGCTTTTATTAAGATGTGTAAAACAAGGCATGCTCATATCATTTTTGTGTATATAGAACTCATCAAGAAACAAAGTATGACCTTATAGTAAAGACATTGAACTAAGATTCACTTAATCCATTTACAGCATCATCATTCCACTACATATACTTTCTTCATATGCATTAAACTATGATTGTGTGCATATATGAAACAGCAGTGACAAAATGCTCATGAGTGTATGCTCTGACTTATTTTCCTTTCTCTTTCCTAAATGCAATATATACATACAGGTGCTCAGATTGTATTCATGCATTATGCAAGTGCATGTAGAATGGGTCTTATGTCTAGGTGTTACTTATGCATACAAGACTCTCTTCCCTCTTTATTTACATTATTATTATCATATTTTTATTTCTTAGGCTCATGCAACAGTTTTAGTGTATATGAGAAGAAAGAAAGTCTTATAGGCTCCTAAGGTTTTGTTGTGTGCACCCCCATTTGTGTATCAAGTCATAGCAATATGCTTATGCATGCACTTTTTTTTATAAGGAAAAAAATAGAATAATAATGGTAGTAGAAATGATGAAAATCAATTGAGATATGTTACTAATCCTTACTATGGAGTAACTTAATGTAAAGAGAGTATGATGTAAGTCAGCTTTAAAAACAAGGAAAATGGAATGAAATGATAGGAAATGAACATGATTTTCAAGCTTTACCAGCCCTGAATCCATGCTAAATAACATGCCCATGCACACCATGGATTGGTGGCTGGGCTAAACATAAGATGTCCCTCAAAACAGCAAATGGAAATTTACCACTTTCTATTGATTGGACAAAAGGGGATTACAAGCTTGCTTTTCCTTCTTGCAACTTCACCTACAGAGTCTTCCTTTTTTTTTATTTTAGCTATCCTACACTCACTCTCTTTTGTTTTGCAGATTTTTGTGCGTGTGTGATTTCTTGGTGTTTCTTCAGAAGTTTTTTGCTCAGAGTTTCCTCTCCTTCTTCTCTCTAACCTCTTTTGCATGGTGAGGCTGCCTCCCTATTTATAGAAGGGGTCAAAGGCATTCTGGTCTTTTCACATTTCATTTTCTCTTCTTTTTTTTTTTAGCAGCCCAATCTTTAATCCTGTTTGTATAAGGCCCATTTTCCATTTTTTTTCTTTGCAGTATTTTGGGTATGATACTTGTTGCAGGAGGTGTCAACTCAGCATTTAATGCAGCTGCAGATACAACTCCTTCTACTCTCCTTTACTGTGCCTGAGGTATTTTTGGTATTTCTTCCCTCATTTGACTTTACTGTTTCCTCACAGTAGATACAATTTTGTTTGACCTGCTTGTGTTATGAGATGGAGTATGTATACTTCTATTCTTTCCCTATCTTTTGTTATCAATACGACAGCCTCTTAGTCCATATATACTCCCTCTTGCTTTCTGCATATGTCACTCTTCTTCACACTATTCCCAGGTTACTCTGTGTGAATGAAGATGGGGATTTGCTAGGAGGCCATAGCTACATGGTGATCCTCCTTCTTTCTCTGTCTCCTTTTTTTTATTTCTTTTATGTGTTGACCAACTCTGGTCTTTTCATCTCTTTCCTTTTTTGTTGTTGCCACTTCCTGGGGCAGTTTCTTATTCTGTGTCATAGCCCCCACATGTTTTCTGTATGGCATCTGAATGACTATTTCTCTTTTCTCTTGCAGGTGTATTCTTAATTGAAGTTATCTAGCAGGTCTGATTTTCTCCTTTTAAAGCATCAAGTTTGAATGTCTTCTTTTCTGCTGTTGTTGTTTGTGCCTCTGGCACCATGTTGCTGCCTCTTTATTATTGCATTCTTTATTTGAAATCCCCTCTTATCTTTTCTCAAGTTCAATGGAGATCAAGGTTAGCCCCTAGTTGGCCTTTGGTGTTTACCTCTCAGCACCTGTCGGCTACTATCAGAGCACCTGGACATTGTTCATCATATCAACAATTAGGCACAGGAACCTTTCTTGGCCAGTGCTTTACCAGACTAGGCTCAGACTTCGATCTGAATTCGTGATCCTTTGCAACTGTTTTGTTTTAGATCCAATTGATAATGGTAGCTTATTACTAACATCCCAACAATGTTGTAGCAACAAGCCATTTGATGTTCATGGGCTTAATTGTGTTAATTTTGCATTTCTTTTCACAACAGCCTAATAATCTCTTTTCAAAATTGAACTCCAGGTAAGGCACGACAGAGGTTGAAATTGGTACAGTCGTGTTCTCCTCGACTCCAGCTTTCCAGCGGTACCAAGAACTCTGGTTACGGTGGAGCACATCGCCGGAACGGCTTGTGTCAGAGACGAGCCTCGTCTTTTCCAGTTTTTTTTTTTATTTATTTCCTTCTTTTTTTTTGATTAATTTGGTTGAATGCGGGACCCAGGGACAGAGTCTATCACGTCTCGCCATTTGTATTGTGATTTTATCTCTGACGAGTGGGGTCCGGGGGTTGAGTAACTAATCAGAACAGGTAGCGAAGGTTGTTTGGAGATGGAGAGTCTGACAGCGGGCCCCGTTTCCTTTTCTAATTTTTGTTTCATTCTTTTTTGTTTGCGTTATGGTCCAGGGCATACCCCTTTTTTTTTTATGTCACTGGGCATCTTCTTATTGGGTCAAGATGTTAAAAGGCCTATTTAACTTCTCCTTTGTTGGAATTTCGTGCCTGTTACTTGGAAAATGATTTCAGGCATTTCCCAGAATTAGCGCACGAATTTTGTGAACATCTCCAAGAAAAACTATGAAGTACATGATGTTATAAGATTTTTCATTCATTGGTGCTCAGAAAATATCTTATATCATTTTTTTTTTTGAATGTTCAAATATTGGTTTTGACATTCCGCAGTGCTTCAACTTGAAGAAGGATGTCAAAAATCATTGTGGAGATCTCAATCATTTTTTCCATGAAGTTATTTAATTTGGCTTGTCATAAAATATTTATCAAATATTCCATGATTTTACGGCATCTGAAATGTTTCTCATAATTTATGACAATTCCTCATGAATTTCTGGGCCTTCAAAACTTGGCATATTTCGGCTAATACCCGTAGAACTTTGGTATTTTTCGGGTCTATGCCTCTAAAAATAAATCTTGAGATTTTCTGAGTCCATTTCAGGTTACTATAACCCTCCAAATATGTCCTGAACATCTCATGCTATTTTGACCGTACATTTTTAGGGGTCAACAAATGCCCCCCACCAGAGTTGGTTGTGAGAATATGTATTCGAACGACCTACTCTGGTGCCCCCTGTTTGTCACGATATTTCACATGATTGACGAATAAATTTGTTTCCATTTGAGTATATGTTACCTCTATCTATCATTCCGGCGCCTATCCCCAACGGTCATTTCTTGGGCTTACTGTTCCAACGGTCACTTTGGCGTCTTTTCGAGGTGAGTGTAACGGCTATGTTGCTCCGTTTCGCGTGTGTCTTTCTCCAACGGCTACCTCTTTTTTTCTCTTTAAATTTCTTCACCATTCATTTCTATTTTATCATTCTTTCTTGAAAATATTCTCTCTCATTTTTTTTTACTGCTACATGGCTAATCATAACAACCATGCTGAAGACGGTGCAGTACCAGAGTCAGACTTTTTTGTAGAGAAATATGAAGAAATTGAAGAAGTTGTAGAGGATGCTGATTTGGAAGTTGATCATGCAGTTGGTGATGCACTACAGGACACGATGAACAACTGGTCCCCAGATTATGCATTGCAACAGGAGCGGGCATATTGGAGGCCGCTTCCTTCACATGACTGGGGAACCACTTCGGTTTCAACCCCTTTGGAAATTCATGAAGACCAATGGTGGCTTTGTATCCACTTCTTTTGGCTTCCTTTGATTATTGGTATTATTGCAGTGCTGCTTTTGGTGCAACTCTTGCATGAGTGATGCACATAGTCGGGAACTAAGTCTGATGTAGGTTATGTTGTGCCCAACTATATATTTTTTCTTTATGAGGTTTCCGTGTAACATGTTTCGATACTGTTAACACGATACAATTATCATATTTCTCCTTTTTTGTTTTGTTTGATGAGCCGAAATGTATACACCATTGTGCACGATTTTGGGTCGGTCCATGCGGGATTTCTTTGACCAGGAATTTCGCAGTTCTTTGACTAAAGAAATGCCCCCTGTACTCAGCATAGGGGAATCCTTTCGTTTTTTTTTTTGCAAGGGTTTGCCGCCTTGATTTTTTTGGTTTGACTTTGGTTAAGGCCCAAAATTTCCAAGAGCCTCTCTTATTATTATTATTCCTTCTTGCTTTGGATTCGGCAGAAGGTCCCATCTGCCAACATTAGCGGAATATTTTGGAAAAAGAAGCGCCTTAGATTGCCTTGCGGAGGGGCGACTTGCGGTCAATCTCTTGGGAAAAGACATTGCTTTCTTTGCAGATTTTTACCAAGGATCATGCCAGGCAGCTACATATGTGGATTTCCCTCCTTTTTGATCCAACGACTTCCTTGTCGGTTCTTGCGTTAATTCAACGCATCTTTTGTCTGGGGGGACACCCATCATTTCTTTGTCTGTCATCACACTCGACCTGCGTGTGACATGCGCAATTTCCTTCAGGTTGCGTCTGACTTTGCATTAAAGGGGATTGAATGCTACTGTGCGCTGCTTATGTATATATAAGGGGGCAACGCGCCAAGGCATTCATTGGTAAGACTAACAAAACTCCCAGCTCTTTGTGTTGAACCATATGGCTTTCATGGCTGACTTCTTTTCTAAAGTGCAAAGGTTTTTAAGCACCATAGTGTTGCCATGGATATATGAGAACCCCTATTTGCTGATGGTTCTTGTTTGCACCTTTTTTGGACCCCAGAAGGTGACTATATGTGTCAACTCCGGCGGCGTGTCTTTTTCGAAGGTTTGTATAACATGGTGGGCGCTGATTATTCTAGAATTGTTGATTCTTTTCATGCCGCGTTACCGACTTCGAATAATAGTTACGAGTGTCCTCGTAATCCTCTTCTTCCTTTCTCAAGGCGTCCCCCATCCTCATTTTACATGAGCCGCCGCCTCACCCCCGCTTAGCTGAAGCTGCTCCGGTTGGTTTGAGCCTTGGAAGTTCGGGTGTGATTGAATTTTCGGCAGCCTCATCACTGAGACCGAGCGCGAGTCTCTTCTGCTATTTTCTTTTGCTGTTTTTTTTTGTTCATGGTCTTGCTTGGTATGTTGCAGACCCAGGAAGCATGTATTTAGATCTGTAGGCAGTATTATGGAGATTGTATTTGGCATCCTTTTTGGTTGCTTGTAATCTTTATGAACAAAGTTGGCTCCTTTTTTTTTTGGTTGTAGATTTCTTGTTCCAATCAATGGTCATACGGATTCTCATTTGGTTGAATGCTAGTCCGACTTTGAATTTTATCACCCTTATGGACATTGAGTTTAAACAAGGCATTCCCTGATGCAGTTGCTTTCAGGAACATAAAGCTTCACTTGCTCCTTGTTCCTTTTCTGGTCCGATAAGATGAGTGACAACCGGTGTCAGTTGCTTATGGCGCACCCTGACATAATTGACCATTGTGATTATCGTGACGATCGAGAGTGAGATCGCGGGATCACTCAGACACCACGGGGTTTTGGTCCTTCAAGTATATTTCGTCAGGTGGGTTTTGATCACCGAAACTACTATAACAGTCAGAACGGTGTGTCATCTAAAGTGAGATCGTGGGATCACTTAGACTCCACAAGATTTGTAATTTGGTTTTGTGGTTTGGATTTAAATTTGATTTTGTGTTATCTAGAGTGAGATCACGGGATCACTCAGATATCACGGGGTTTTGGTCCTCCTTGTATATTTCGTCAGGTGGGCTTTGATCACCGAAACTACTTTAACAGTTAGGACAGTGTGTTATCTAAAGTGAGATCGCGGGATCACTTAGATACCACAAAAGTTGGAATTTGATTTTGTGATTTGGATTTCTGTATGGTTTTGGTTTTCGATTTGAACGCATACCCAAGATAGGATCTGATGTCCTCCTCAGGATCGAAGGCCTTGTGATACCGGCGCTAATTCCGACAAGACAAGGTTTGCATACCCAAGACAGGATCTTATGACCTTCTCGGGGGCAAGGAGTTGAGTGACTCGTAGCCTCGAGAACATTCAGCCGACTTGTTGACGCACGATTGTGGCTAGAGACATTCACCCAAGATGCATATCCAAGGTAGGATCGTGTGACCTCCTCAGGAGCAGAAAGATTGTTTTGAATTTGGTTTTGTTTATTTTTTTTTGTGGATTTTTTGGTTTGTGGAATTTTTTGGAGTTTGGGAATTTTTATGGAAGAAATGCCTTATGGATGTTCATTTTGAACAAGGCATTCCTTGAAACATTGCCTTCAGGGACATAAAGCTTCAGTTGCTCCTTGTACCTGCAAAGAAAATTGATAGCCCTCAGGAGCGACTCGAAAGTCACCAAGTCATTGCACATGTCATTCGTCATCGGGCTAATTTTGGTTAAGGCCCAAAATTTATAAAAGCCTCGTTCATCTTTTCGGGTCCGGTAAGATGAATGACAACCGGTGTCAGTTGCTTATGGCGCACTCCGACATAATTGACCATTTTTCTTGGTGGATTTTTAGTTTGTGGAATTTTTTTGGAGTTTGGAAATTTTTATGGAAGAAATGCCTTATGGATGTTCAGTCAGAACAAGACATTCCTTGAAACATTGCATTCAGGGACATAAAGCTTCAGTTGCTCCTTGTACCTGCAAAGAAGATGGATAGCCCTCAGGAGCGACTCGAAAGTCACCAAGTCATTGCACATGGCATTCGTCATCGGGCTGATTTTGGTTAAGGCCCAAAATTTATAAAAGCCTCGTTCATCTTTTCGGGTCCGGTAAGATGAATGACAACCGGTGTCAGTTGCTTATGGCGCACTCCGACATAATTGACCATTTTTCTTGGATTTTTTTTTTTGGTGGATTTTTTGTGGAAGTTTATTTGAGATTTTGTTTTGGTGGATTTTTTTTTTTTTTTTGACTTATGGTGAGGTTTGGCTCTGATGGAGGATTTTGTTTTGGTGGAAGATTGCTTAAAGTTTGCGATTTTCCGGTCGGAGGGTCGTCGACATTCTTATTAAATTTGCCTGTCTTAAGGGACCATCTCGAGGGACATTTTTTTGTCGTTGCCCCCTGACACATTTGACCGTTCTCTGGAATAAAGCCGATCCCTCGGTAAGTGGGACATCCTCGAGCCTTGGATCCTCTGTTGGTCTCCTGAATCTTTGTCGGCCACGGGGCGTCCTTTGGATTTGACATCTCAAGAGAAGGCTCGCGTACTCGTCTCTTAGAGGCTCCGACTTAGGCTTGTGTACTTTGGTTTGGGTTTGGTTTATCCGACCCTGCGTATCTTCCTTAGCACGAGTCTGACTTATATATAGAGTTTATTTCCCTTTTGATTACTCATCACCACTTACTCAGTTTTTTATCCAGAGTAGTTCTCTCATGGATTCTCCTTTAGTCCAATCTAGAAAACGTCGGCCTCACTTGCCTGCACTCGTGCTTCCTGATTGGTCTTATGGTCCGCAAAACCGTTATCTTTTCCGGGACCGTGAAGCATTTGAGCATCATAACGTGGGTACTGTGGACAGACCCGTGGTCCAGTGTTGTTATTTTGACCCCCTGGGAAGGCTAGATAGGGAAAACTCTCGTCTTCTTGCTAGTTGGGCTGAGTTTTGGAGATTGCGAAAGTTGGCTGGCCGCCAGTCTTCATACCACCCTGAGATCACCCGCTTGTTTTATGCCAATTTTCGCATCTCGTACAACCACAAGAACGTGCCTCAGGCTTCCTCTTATCTTTTTGGAAGATACATTCCTTTAGGGCTTAATGAGCTTGCACAATTTCTGGAGACCTCTGCGACTCTTGATGGCCTCCCAGTTTATACGTACGTTTGCTGGCCCCGTGACTGTGAAAGTCGTTCTGCTTACAGGCGTTGGTTTAGGTTTCGAGCCGACCCCATCAATGGGACAATGTGTACCTCGTCCCTCCCTGCTCTGCATAGGTCATTTTTTATACACCCTCTTTTTATTCAAGATTCTTGCTCCAATTTTTCTTAGTTTGCTTTTTTTTTAGCAGGGTTTTATTTGCGATGATTACCCACATTCTTTTGCCTCAGAGTGACTTCACCAACTTCACAAGTTCTGAGACCCTCTTTTACCTGCGTCATTTAATCGCAAGAGATAAGAAGGTTAATGTGGCACACGTCATCCTCCGGCATATGCATCATGCGTCTGAGTCTCCGCGTGCACCGCTGCCTTATGGGCATTTGGTGGAGGAATATATGGTTGCGCTGGGCATTCCCTTGCCAGAGAAGCTGTGGGGAAAAACTGTCTCAGGTTGTGATCGAGCATATTCCCGTAACTTGGTGAGCGACCTTACTTCTCTGGGGTGGGTTGAGAGCTCTAGCGGGAGGTTGATCCCTGACCCTAACCACGTGGTGAATGATTACATTCTGACAATTGGTGCAGCTCCTAACCAATACGGGCCTCCACGAGAAGGATCTCCGCCATCTGATGCTGAGTCTAGCACCGACGGTCCCAAGGTTTCTTTGTCTCACTTTGACAAGAGGTTTGACGATATATATGCTTGCCTTGGGACTATGGAGAAGAAGATTGACACAGTTCTCGCTGTCCTTGGCCCAAAAGTTCTGAATGTCTCCCAAGCTGCAAGCTCATCCAGAGCCATGGCAGTATTGCAAGGCACACCCATGGCAGGGGGTATGGATATGTCCCAGGGCGTAGGCTCGGACGAGGAGGTGGACACAACCATCAGGCTCTGAATATTTGGGGTTGGTTTGTGAGCTTGATTTCTTTCCAGTTTTCAGCTTAGGTGCTTGTACTTAGGAGGGGTGTTTTATTTTGGGGTTTATGGTGAGGTTCTGAGGTTGGCCGTCATTGACGCTGGGTAGTTGTCGGGTTCCCTCTTTGTGGTACTGGGAGACAACAGTTTTCTTTTTTTTTTGTTTCAACATAAACGTCTGTTTCTGTTGATGTAGACCTTGAAGACAAGGGTCTGGTGCTTCGAGCAGCTGGCATGATTGAGTTTGTTTTTCGCGTGGTACTTTGGTGTTTTGGGGGGGGGGGGTTTAATGGAATTGCTGGGAGTGCTTATCCAAGTTGGGAGGTGATGTACCCCTTTTTTTTTGAGATGGTCACTTTGAGTTTGGAAAGAGGGAAAGGGGCCTAGGGTCCCCCTTCTTTTAGCAAATGTAGAGGGGAATGAAGCTTTTGGTCCGTGGTGCAGTTTTGGCACCTGAGGAGAGGGTGCTTTTGTAGCCAGCCTTGTTGTATCTATGTACAAAGGGTTTCTTTCTCTCTCTTTTTTTTTACATATGTACATTACTATATACATATTTATGGTTTTTTAATAACCGTTGTATTCATACATGCGCCTTGTCCCGAGGTATCATTTTTCGGGCAACTCGCTTAGTCTTACTTGTGTGGAGCAAGATCTTGTAGAACGTGTTCTGGAAGTAATACCTCTCCATTTTGGTATCTCTTTTCTACCCAATCTTTAAATACAATGCAATCCTCGATGGTATGGCCCAGGACTCTATGATATAGGCAAAAATTTGGTTTGTCTGAGTGTTCCTCCTCCTCTGGACGCTTTATTTTTGGTAAGAGAAGACCAAACATCCTTGCCATGTGAAAAATTTCACGGGTTTTATCTTTCCGAAAAGAGTAAGGCCTTCTCTTTCGCTCGGCCCATGTTTTAAAATTGCGGCTTCCATCAAGGGCTTTAGCTGCTATAGTCGTTGCGGGCATGATGTGGGTGTCCTTATGTTCTTTCCTTTTGCATGACTTAACTTGTTTACCCTTTCAAGTACGAGTGTTATGTCCCCTTCAAAGATCGGGTTTTTGTATTGAGCATAGGCGTTTCCTTGCCAAGCCATATGACTCGTAGATGGTCCATCTCTATCTGGCTGGGCTTCGATATGAGTTGCTTGATGAGGGCTACTAGGTGTTGCTTTCATGACCCCCGTTGAGGCACCGCCACATACGTTTGAGTAATGGACTTCTTGCATTTTGCTTTCAACAAATGACTTATAATCGGGGATTTCGCTTTTGTCGAGGCATGCCCTCGGATCATATTCAAAAAAATGTGGCTTGATATTTCTCCCCATTACAGTAGTTGTACTGTTGTTATTTGCTCTCCGCGTATCTTCTAACATTTTTGCCATTGCATTATTTTCTTGCCATAGTTTGCTTATCTCTTGGTGCATTTCGGCATTTTCTTGCCATAGTTTAGTAAACTCATGACAAAAATACCTCCTTGCATCATGGAATGAGGTCACTGCCTGATGTAATTTAATATTCTCTTGTCGAAGCGCCGTGATTTGCTCCTCGTGCATTTGCAACCGCTTGATGAGATTCACCATACTATGTTGTTCATTAGTAGTGTTAACAGCTGGGGTTTCTGAACTTGTATTATGCCCCCCGGGTGAGATCTCAAAAATTTCATGCTCAGACTCTGATCTGATTTCTTTGATTTCTTTCTTTTTGTCACATACATTTCTCTTTGAGGGTTTATCATCATGTGTGACGTGGGGCTCCACGCTATTGTGTGTGCCGATATCAATCTTTTCTTCGTGTACTTTCTTTCTTCTTATTAATTTTCTCCTTATTTGATTTCTCGGAATACGACTTCCCATGCCACTTTCTCGGCTTGACCAGGTTTTGTTATCTTTTTCAGAGATGTTGGAGATGCGCCTCTTCTTGAGAGGCTTCCACTTTGTTTTGTCTTCATAAGGGACTTTTATTTGAAGACTCATTCGTTCAGACATTTCTTGGAGGCAGGAGATTGTATCACCCTCCCTCTTGTTAGTGTCTTCATTTGACTGGATTTCCGGATCCTGTTTGAGACCCTTTTTATTATCTATGATTTCAGCCGCATATGGGAGTATTATTCCTTCTAGCTCAACCTCCTCCTCGGACCATCTTTTGGGCATGATATCGGTTACACGCGTGGTTGTACCTTCTTTAAATGCGCCCTTTCTTTCAATATTCTTGTTGGTTTCCGTTTTAGAGGGGTTGTCTCCAAATGAGCGGTTGTGAACCATGGTCGTGTTATCTTCAGAACTACCTTGGTCACAAGTTTCAATAGGTGTTTTTTTTTTGTATTCCTTCGTGAACCTTGACCGGGTTCCTCTGAATTTTTACTATCATAGCCATCAATTGGAGAGGGCAACTCCTTCAGATTGCTCTTAAGCGCGATCATATTTACGAACGCCCGCCTAGGGAGTCTCGCCATTCTTTCTTCTTGGAAATTTTGCCTTGGTGGCATGACACCGAATTGGGATTCTCTTAGCAAGGACCGCCGACGTGAATTTACACGACTGAGTTGGCCTTCTATTTCTACCCAAGTTTGGAAAGCAGGACATCTTCTTGTAGTGTGCCCCCTTTCTTGATGATACAGGCAAAATTTAGAGTGATTCACATCTGCGATTCCTTGAGCGCACCAGTCCAACGGAGGGTGTTCTTGTCTTCGTGGTGCCCTCCAGAATGCCGGAGGCGGTTGCCTGTGAGCATTGTGCTGACCTCTCCTTCCTCTGACTGGTAAAGCTGCTAATCTGTCATAGTGACCTTGAGGTCGTGCATCATTTGGGTTCAGTCGTTGAAAAGGCATGTTTCTCGGTATTGCCCCAACTCGGACTTCATTCCGGCTGGATCCTCTTGGCTGCCTTTGAACAGTCTCTTCCCTTATAATAGAGTCCACTCGAGGCATGCTCAGCGGATGTGCTCTTCTTGTTGGAATGACATTAGGCAGGGTTCGGGGCGGAGCCTCCTTTCCTGAGCCTTTATTTCTCGGCGTCTGAAAAGATGGAGTTTGTTCTTGCCCCCTGACTCCTTGGGCAGCATGCTGAGGCTTGTTCCTTAAGTTTTGAACCGTGGGCCACTGTTCCTTCTTTCGAGATTTTTCTGTCGTAGGCCTAGCACTTTGCGCCTTTTCCTTTGGGATCCTTGGGGGCTGGCTTTGCCTTATCTGTGTGGCGCTTGGCGTGTTTTGTGATCCAGTTTCTTCTTGTAAATCCTGAATTGATCCCTCGCGAAGTTCCTTATTTTGCACACCGCGCCCCGTTTTCTTTCGACATTGTCTTTTGTCTTTTCTGCGGTTGGCATCATTTGGGAGCCTCAGGGAGTCGTAGGAAATCTCCGACCCTGTTTTCTTCATATCCTTGCCCCCATATTTATTAGGGGTCACGAGGCTTAGAGTTTCCTTCAGAGCAGTGAGCATTGACTCATTTTGTTGATAGATCATGGTGACTAATCTATTGTATTGGGATAGCTTTTTCTTGATTTTTTGCATGTCTCTATCGCACGTCCCAATAGGCATCTTGCTTTTGTCATTTCGTGGATTCTCATCAGGTTCACGTATAATAATCCCTTTGCTTCGTGCTTGAGGCATATCCTCGGATGCAGCTTTTTCAGGTAACATCAGAAATTCATCCTCGCTTTCTTCACTTCCTGGATGGGACAGGGGTGGAAGACATGATTCTTTGTTGCTTTTGGATGACTCTCCTTTCTCTTGGTAAAACACCATAGTTTCTGCATCATTTCTGGGGAGAAGGGATGAGCAGGAAGCTTTATTTGTCTCATCTTCTAGGGTTGGCTCCTCCGACGAGAGTTCATCCTGTTTTTCACTTGCTGCTGCATCGAGGTTTTCAGAGATGACACAACAATGATGGTTTTGAACATTTCTCCGATTGTAAGAAGAGTCGCTTTTTTCATCGTCAGCATCACTGATGGTTGAGTTTCCTTCTAACTCGCTTACTGCATCATGCAACTCTTTTTCGATCAATCGCAGCATCTCGTCAACCACCTCAGGTTCGAATTCAAGCATGCTTCCTTGATGTTGCTCACAGGCCATTATTCGGATTTCGGGCTCATCTGAGTCTGGCTCCAAGATTTCTAACTCAATAATTGTTGGACCCAGGGATGCTAGTGTTGATTCTGGCTCAACAGAGATATTGAGCTCGAGAGTATGTTCTTGTTGGGCAGGGCTGTCATGATCAGCTTCCAGTTTGGTTGCGACGTCTTTTCTGACAGCTGTACTGCAACATGAGCGCCTTGGGCACTTCTTTTTCCTTATATTGCCCTTTCGTAATGAAAATGGCTGTGATTTTCGACATCGTGGGGTCAACTCTGAGTGAGCCGCTCTTGCCTTCCTTCGCCGATAGACCTTTGGAGATCTGGGAATGTCGGTCTCCGAGGGTGACTGATTTAGGTCAGTCTCCTGGCTTGCTTGTTTTCCTTCAAGGTGTTCAAACATCTCATTCTGGATCATACTCACCAATTGTTGGACATCTTCTTGGATTTTAGTAGCCAACAGGAGGAGTCGTGTAAATTTCGCCTTCTGAGCACCGCCCGAAGGTTGGACACAGGGATTGTCACATGTATCCATACTCCTGATTTTGACCATGTTGCAAGAGTGCCTTTCTTCGCTTCTTGGTGTTTGGTTAGGAGAAAGTTTGTTCATGATATGTGGAGGGATGAAATGAGCTAGGGTTACGGCTGTCGGTCGCCCCTGCTCATAAATCTCCTCGACTCTCTTTGTTGGTGGCTTAATTCCTGCAATTCTTTTAATTGTGGACAGTTTCATCATGGGCTTCTTCTTTTTCTTGACATCATTTGCGACAACAGTTATTACTCGAGGCGAGGGGATTGGTGCTACCGGAGCCAGTTCGCCTTGCCACTTAACTCGAGGCTCTTCCTGGAGCCTTTTCAGCATTTTTCGAGTTTTCTTAGATAGATGTACCGTCCAGGGGTTCAGAGGTATTTCATTCTCCGCCTGCTCGTGATGAGTTATCATATTCACCGAAAAATGGGGAGTTGGAGTTTGCTGAGCTGCTTTGGGAATTTTAAATTCTTTATTTTGTATCTTCCTTTCTAGCCAATCTTTGAAAACATAACAATTCTCCAAAGTATGCCCCAGTATTCTGTGATATAAACAAAAGTTGGGGTTGTCGGATTTGTCGGCATCTTCTGGGCGCTTGCTTGGCGGTAATTGCATCCCCTTTTCTGAGGCGGATTTGAAGAGCTCTACCACATATTCCTTTTTAAAAGAGTATGGTTTGCTCTGTCTCTCGCGCAGACTCATCCGATTCGGCCTCGATGACTCAGGAGGATCATCTTGTTTTTTCACCTGATTCACCTTTTCAGAGTCGATGTTTTGGCTCCCAATCGCTCCAGAATTCCTAACCATTTTTGCTTCGGCCCTCTTGTAATTCTCCCTTCTTTTCTCTTTTTCAATGCGGGGCCCTGCTGGCGGATTCCATCCTTCTTGGTTCAGCGTTTCATACTGAGATGCCAATGTGACCAGCCTTTGGAAAGTGGTTATCTGAACTGGTAACAGATGGGATCTAATCCACACAGGCAGATTATTTATGATCATCTTAACCTGGTCACTTTCTCTCATCGGAGGTTGGCAACGGATGCTCAGGTTCCTCCATCTTGTTATGTATTCCATGATTGATTCTCCTTTTTTCAATTTCACCGCAGCCATTTGTATCATGGTGATTTCTTCGGTAACAACCATGAATTTAGAACAGAAAGCATCTGCCATTTCATCCCAGGAATGCACACTATTTTCCTCCAACGAGGCGTACCACTCGAATGCAATCCCTGACAGACTTTGTGGGAATTGTCGCAAGAGTAATGCCGGATTATCAGCAGTGTCACCACACGCCGTCAGGAAGTGTATGAGGTGTTGCTCTGGGCTTACTTTGGTTCCCGTTCCGTCAAACATACGAAAGCGAGGTATGGTGTATCTCTTTGGAAAAGGCTCTTTATCAAAGTGTTTCGGGTAGGGCCGACCGATCCCTTTTCGGGGTCGCCCAGATTCTCCCATATTAAGATCCTTGATTTGCTTGCGGATCATTTCTTGTATGTCCTCATTGGTCACAGTGAGTGCCTGTTCTTCAGATGAATAACTTTGCCTCCTGTTTTGACTTGAGGTTTCTGGTAAGGCATAGCGGCCTATTCTTTTCTTATTTTCTTCATTTCTTATTGGCTTTCTTGAGGGTTCTTCGGCACAAATTCTTGTTTGGCTCTTCTTATGATGCCTCGCCTCGTTTTCTCCTTCAGAAGTATCTGACATGGCTTTCGCTCTTAGCCTCGCCATTTCTTCACAAAGAGTTTCCATTTGATGGTTCATTCTTTCAATTATTTCTTGGAAGTGGGCGATCATATTATCTTTTTCGTCCTCAGAGCTTTCTTCCTCTGAAATTTCTTGATCAGGTTCAAGCTCCTTGTCGCTATTTTCAGCCTCAATGGTGGGGCCAGAGGGTCCTTCTGCTCGCACGGTCATTTTCTTGGACCTTGTGGTAGGCCACAGGCGCGGGCGGCTTTGGTTTAGTTGCAGGCCTTCCTCTACCTTTCTTGGTAGTTTTGGCTCCACTGGGATCCCCCTTTTCGACTGTCAGCTTTTCAGTCTCAGTTGGATCATGTTCGTCTTTGCCATCGTTGAGTGCATAGGTTTCTTCCATTTCTTCAGGATCCCCTATTGTGCCCACCATGTGCACGGCAAATGAGTTCTTTTGGCCTTTCTTTCGCCATTCCATCTTGTTACGATGGGTTCTTGCGGCCTTATTAATTTGTGACCTGAGAACTCCCAATTCTGTTTGTAAATTTCTCCGGAATGTCGTTTTGACTTCTCCAGTGTCCTGATTTCGTATTAGTGCCTTTTGCCATTTTTTGGGCACGACCATCTTTTCTCTTGGGAAGGTCAGTCTTTCATGCACAGAGAGGGGTTTCTCTTCTGAAAAGACTAATCTTTCATGCACAGGGCGTTGTTTCCAACTGCGTGCACTTCTACCACCCTTCTTGGCCTTCTTGGCAAATTGTTTTGCTGCCTCGTCTTCAGGGGTGGGAACATAAGACACCTTTTCCCAGTTAGATCGTCGGTTTAGGATGCGTGCCTTCTTTTGGTCGGTGATGACACGGTATGCCTTGTAGATTTTCTGGGCAGTAGTGAGCTTTTTGGTTTGGCGAGTGGTTTGTGCCGGGACCGTCTTGAAGCGGGCCGGTATGTCCCTCCAAGCCATGAGGCGAGTAGTAGGTGCCTTCCACTTTAGACTTCTGAGCGGCGCGAATGAATTACGCACCGGCAGGTTGGGCTCTGCTACCAGACTGTTCTGATATGCCTGCAGCGCTCTGATTTCAGAGACCTTCACCCTCTTCATGGGTTTGGGCGTCGGTCTTGGTATGTTGTTCTTTTTCTTGGATCCGCCTCGGTGTTTGCTTGCCTTAGCCGGAGCCACAGCGATATTTGACAGGGGTTGATGCCCCTTGCCTCCAGTGATGGTGAAAGGTACACTTGCTTGCATCATGGGGATGGTGATCGGGATAGACCCAACCATAATCACCTCGATTGCGCCCCTTTGGTTCTTGCTTTCCTTGCGTGCCATCTGATTCCTGCAAAAAGGAGGTGCCTCGGAATCATGGTTAACACATTTGATAAACTTGTGACAATATCTCTTTTTTTTAGTCTGCGTGTTCCATATTCTTTGATATTCCCAGATGAGAGGAAAAAGATGTCCCACCGGGCGTGCCAGAAACCTGTCCGGCTCTTTTTGACGGATTTCCCCGTTTGAGAAGGAAAACAAAAAGAAGGATCGGATCAGATATCCCCTCGCAGGCCAAAGCCCCGACCACGGGCGCCTCCCATTAAAGAGATGCTCGCTCGCGCGGACTTATGTTCCTCCGAGAGTTGATTATTTGGTGTAGGTTCTTTCTTTCCGACGGGCGCAAGCCCCCGCCGTTAATTACCCTGGTTACTCTCCTAGGCACCTCTGGATCGGGAATATCAAAGAATATATATCCTGCAGACTGTTAGAGAATTGTCAATAAAACAATTAGTGCCATGCATATGCGTATGGGCATTTTGTGAATGGTTATGCTTTGATGCTCATCATTCGTTTTTATGATAGTTCTTCATTGGGGGCTGTGTCATGTGTATAATCGAAATGCTCCTTCTTTGATGATATTTCGCACATGTTTACTTTCATCGTTTTTTTTTTGGATGTTATTTCCTTTTTAGGTGGTTTCATCAGTTGTGATTTCAACAGACGGGTCTGAAACTGTCAGAGTTCTTTTATCTGACAAGACATCGGGTAATTTAAGTTTTGGTTCTTCAGTATCCTTGGTCAGATGGGCTTTGAACCGTCGGAACTGTTTTCTTTAGCGATCGAAACACAGCGTCGTTGAGAGTGAGATCATGGGATCACTCAAACACCACAGAGTTTGGATCCGTCGGCAGATCTAGCCAGGTGGGCTTTGGGTCACCAGAGCTATTCTAGCAATCAGGATAGTGTGGCATCTTCAGTGAGGTCGCGGGATCACCTAGATATCACAGAGATTTGGGTCCATCAGCAGATTCTGTCAGGTGGGCTTTGAGTCACCGGAACGATTTTAGCAGTCAGGATGGTGTGCTATCTTCAGTGAGGTCGCGGGATCACCTAGATATCACAGAGATTTGGGTCCATCAGCAGATTCTGTCAGGTGGGCTTTGAGTCACCAGAACGATTTTAGCAGTCAGGATGATGTGCTATCTTCAGTGAGGTCGCGGGATCACCTAGATATCACAGAGATTTGGGTCCATCAGCAGATTTTATCTGGTGGGCTTTGAGTCACCAGAATGATATTAGCAGTCAGGATAGTGTGCTATCTTCAGTGAGGTCGCGGGATCACCTAGATATCACAGAGATTTGGGTCCATCAGCAGATTTTGTCAGGTGGGCTTTGAGTCACCAGAACGATTTTAGCAGTCAGGATGATGTGCTATCTTCAGTGAGGTCGCGGGATCACCTAGATATCACAGAGATTTGGGTCCATCAGCAGATTTTATCTGGTGGGCTTTGAGTCACCAGAATGATATTAGCAGTCAGGATAGTGTGCTATCTTCAGTGAGGTCGCGGGATCACCTAGATATCACAGAGATTTGGGTCCATCAGCAGATTTTGTCAGGTGGGCTTTGAGTCACCAGAACGATTTTAGCAGTCAGGATAGAGTGCTATCTCCAGTGAGGTCGCGGGATCACCTAGATATCACAGAGATTTGGGTCCATCAGCAGATTTTATCTGGTGGGCTTTGAGTCACCAGAATGATATTAGCAGTCAGGATGATGTGCTATCTTCAGTGAGGTCGTGGGATCACCTAGATATCACAGAGATTTGGGTCCATCAGCAGATTCTGTCAGGTGGGCTTTGAGTCACCAGAACGATTTTAGCAGTCAGGATAGTGTGCTATCTTCAGTGAGGTCGTGGGATCACCTAGATATCACAAAGATCTGGGTCCATCAGCAGATTCTGTCAGGTGGGCTTTGAGTCACCGGAACGATTTTAGCAGTCAGGATGGTGTGCTATCTTCAGTGAGGTCGCGGGATCACCTAGATATCACAGAGGTTTGGGTCCATCAGCAGATTCTGTCAGGTGGGCTTTGAGTCACCAGAACGATTTTAGCAGTCAGGATGATGTGCCATCGGGAGTGAGGTCGCGGGATCACTCAGACACTAGAGGAGCTGTACGTCTGGGAGGGTATCATAGAGCCTTCAGAGTGCAGCATTTTGATTTTTTTTTTATTTGGATTTGGACTTCAATTTCAATCACCGACGGGATTTGGATTGACTTGAACTTCATGCTTTCTTCTTCTTCTTTTTTTTTTGCTTTGATTCTGGTTCTGATATCAGGATTCCGTATCTGTGGCCCAGCGGCTGGCTCCTGATGAGATCATGTGCATACTTTTCTTTTATTTTTGTGTTGCGATGGAGACTCGTCATCTGAGACCTAGTGGATTAGGTCCTGAAAGAGTCGCATCTGGTCTTGTTTTGGGATTAAGATTCCATTTCTGAGACCGAGCGGTTGGGTCCTGAGATGACCTTGAGTACAGTTTATCTTTTCGACTTGTTGAAAGTGCATGGCCCATACTTCCTTTGATCATCGATGTCGGATGAGAAACCCCTGAAAGCACATCATCTTTGTCGTGGATGAGTCTCAATTCCGCCGAATCCCTGAAATTAGACAATCTTTTAAACATTTTACATTAATGGGGTTTCTGACACCCGTAACGAATTCATTTTTTTTGGGGCATGATAGAACTACACCGTGAGCATGTATTCCTTTCATTGCCTTGATTTCAGAGAATTTCTCCTCTCGTTTCTTCAAGTTTCTGGTGATTCTTGATGAAACGTTTAATGTGGCGATATACTGATCAAATATAAGTTTCGTGTTTCGGATGATTTAATTGGGTTTGGAGGGTTTTTTGGTCATGACATTTAGTAAAAATGGGTTCCTCATATTTTTCTGGATTTATAGAAATTTGGTTTGGATTTTTCTGAGCCTCCCATGATTTTTGGTGAAGTTTTGAAGTTTTGACGGATTCTGATCGAGCCACGTCAGCATTGCCACTCATGCGCACCGATGGCTACACATGGTATTGTCAGGGACCCGCCACACATCAGGAGCCACAGGAGATCCTGCAACTTTGAAGTCTCCTTTAGCCTTCTTCCCATGGATGCGGTATTTTAAGTTGATGCAGAGAGGGGCTTGGTGGGGGCCACGAGTCGGTTTCTCATGAGGCATGCACCGAGTTCATTCAGGGGTCCTTTCCTTCTCCTTCACCTCGTTCGCTCCGAGAGAGGTTTCAAAAATGCCAAGGAGTCGGCTCCGATCAGAGAGAGAGAAGAAGGGCTCCGCGTCTTTCGTGGAGGGAAACTCCGAGTCAGATGTCTGACGGCCTCAAGGCACGGCTGATCCTCCGTTGCACTTGGTCGTGAGGAAGCCATCATGCCACTGAGAGTTGGAGACAATGATCAGGAGCTTGGAGGAGTGTCGCAAGGTGAGCAATACACTTCTCTCCTTGATTTGCACAGTGAGTCTTATTAACACCAGAATTCCCTGTTTGATCGGTTCTATCTCATTTTTTTTTGTATATCGTCGATTGTCTGGTGGAACGCCTGAGGGGGAGGAGGTCTGTCTCTGCCTTCGCGTGTTCATCAGATGCTCGATGGAATGCCCGAGAGAAGAAGGGTCTGCCTCTGCCATGTTCAGCCGTCAGAAGAAAGACGAGCAAGGAATTGAGTGACGGGGCGGCTCTGATTTTGAAGGACTGAGGCAAGAATTGGAAGTTCTAGGAAGCTTTGAGGTAAGTGAGGATAGTTTCTTCTCCAATTTGAACAGTTGTAGCGATTAACACGAACTTTTATATCGATTGAACTTCCCTCTTTGTGTGCTTGTCAGATGTTCGACAAAATGTCTGAACGAGGTTGTGAAGAAGCCACCGATAGGCAGCCTCATGCGGCGGGTACTGAAACTCGATTACAAGTCTGAGAGTATCATGGAGAAGATCTTGATGGCATCAGCATGGGCCCCACGCTCTGATTTTGTCAGCCGTGATTGACTTTGACCTGTCAGGGATAGACAGTAACTCCTAGCGGCAGCGTATCTTTTCACTTGATCTGCCGATGGCTCCTGAGACACCAGGGGATGCCAGATTCAACAGCTAGTAGCCATGCCCTTACTTGATGATGTTTGGCTCTTCCTCTAGTCTCATTTGATCGAGGTAAGCTCTCTCATTTTTTTTTGAACTAGTAGCCGCCATTAGCCAATGCTGAATCAAGCATGCCTTGTGAGTATGATGATCGGCGATTGTTGATTTTATGTGGCAGTTGTTGGTGATCTACATCAGTTTGTGTGTGCCTTTGATGTGGCTGTTGAGACATCATGAGGTTGTTGAGGAACCACCGAGTCCCTGGCAACTCGAGTTGATGACATAGACAGGGCATCAACATTTGAAATTAGGTTCCCTCCCTTCTCTCTTTTTTTTGATTTAATTCTCTTCATTCTTTTGGTAAAGCATTGATTGAACGTATGTTGTTGATGGTGTATCGGGTTTGATAGTCGGCAACTTCTTTTGGCAGCAAGTGGCCTCCATTTTTGAGTCTGATTTGATGAGGATATGATTCTTCAGGATTTGGCAATGAGATGGGCATCTCCTGGGGTTTGGCATGTCACATATGTAAGAGCACTATGATGGTTGAGTGAGGATCTCAAAGGAGGGCAGCGCCGGCATCATCTCTGGGGTCAGGTTCTCCTCTCCCTTCTTTTTTATTTCTGGACAGCATTGGATTTCAATGGGCTCATTGGAAGATAGCATGGAGTTTATCTTTTGGAATTGACTTTCTTTCATCTTGTCGACAGGCCCTGGTTTAGCTATCCCCACCACCACAGATTAGCATCATAGGTGTGATTTTGCTTGATCTCCTGAGGTTAGATTTCTTCTTCTTCTTTTTTTTTGTTTATGGAGTATGACTAGGAGCAAAATGGCAGGGGATTGATTGTTCTGGCCTTGTCTCTTGTAAGTGATGATTTGTTTGGGGTTGTGGGTCATTTGCAGTGATGGGGTTTCTCAGGTCTGGGCAATGACTTGAAGAGTGGCATGAAGTTTGTTGACTCATGGTGGCCATAGTCACTTGGCATGGCTTCCAGGGCATCATGGAGGCATCTCATGGTCCCAGGTTATGTGAAGAGGTGAGGCGGCATAGACAAGTACCTGCTGTCCAAAGGTCTTTCTCCTTTTTTTTTTGCTTTATTGTACTTTTACTTTTTTTTTTGATGTATGTCTGATTATAACCCATTTAGGCTTTTATTAAGATGTGTAAAACAAGGCATGCTCATATCATTTTTGTGTATATAGAACTCATCAAGAAACAAAGTATGACCTTATAGTAAAGACATTGAACTAAGATTCACTTAATCCATTTACAGCATCATCATTCCACTACATATACTTTCTTCATATGCATTAAACTATGATTGTGTGCATATATGAAACAGCAGTGACAAAATGCTCATGAGTGTATGCTCTGACTTATTTTCCTTTCTCTTTCCTAAATGCAATATATACATACAGGTGCTCAGATTGTATTCATGCATTATGCAAGTGCATGTAGAATGGGTCTTATGTCTAGGTGTTACTTATGCATACAAGACTCTCTTCCCTCTTTATTTACATTATTATTATCATATTTTTATTTCTTAGGCTCATGCAACAGTTTTAGTGTATATGAGAAGAAAGAAAGTCTTATAGGCTCCTAAGGTTTTGTTGTGTGCACCCCTATTTGTGTATCAAGTCATAGCAATATGCTTATGCATGCACTTTTTTTTATAAGGAAAAAAATAGAATAATAATGGTAGTAGAAATGATGAAAATCAATTGAGATATGTTACTAATCCTTACTATGGAGTAACTTAATGTAAAGAGAGTATGATGTAAGTCAGCTTTAAAAACAAGGAAAATGGAATGAAATGATAGGAAATGAACATGATTTTCAAGCTTTACCAGCCCTGAATCCATGCTAAATAACATGCCCATGCACACCATGGATTGGTGGCTGGGCTAAACATAAGATGTCCCTCAAAACAGCAAATGGAAATTTACCACTTTCTATTGATTGGACAAAAGGGGATTACAAGCTTGCTTTTCCTTCTTGCAACTTCACCTACAGAGTCTTCCTTTTTTTTTATTTTAGCTATCCTACACTCACTCTCTTTTGTTTTGCAGATTTTTGTGCGTGTGTGATTTCTTGGTGTTTCTTCAGAAGTTTTTTGCTCAGAGTTTCCTCTCCTTCTTCTCTCTAACCTCTTTTGCATGGTGAGGCTGCCTCCCTATTTATAGAAGGGGTCAAAGGCATTCTGGTCTTTTCACATTTCATTTTCTCTTCTTTTTTTTTTTAGCAGCCCAATCTTTAATCCTGTTTGTATAAGGCCCATTTTCCATTTTTTTTCTTTGCAGTATTTTGGGTATGATACTTGTTGCAGGAGGTGTCAACTCAGCATTTAATGCAGCTGCAGATACAACTCCTTCTACTCTCCTTTACTGTGCCTGAGGTATTTTTGGTATTTCTTCCCTCATTTGACTTTACTGTTTCCTCACAGTAGATACAATTTTGTTTGACCTGCTTGTGTTATGAGATGGAGTATGTATACTTCTATTCTTTCCCTATCTTTTGTTATCAATACGACAGCCTCTTAGTCCATATATACTCCCTCTTGCTTTCTGCATATGTCACTCTTCTTCACACTATTCCCAGGTTACTCTGTGTGAATGAAGATGGGGATTTGCTAGGAGGCCATAGCTACATGGTGATCCTCCTTCTTTCTCTGTCTCCTTTTTTTTATTTCTTTTATGTGTTGACCAACTCTGGTCTTTTCATCTCTTTCCTTTTTTGTTGTTGCCACTTCCTGGGGCAGTTTCTTATTCTGTGTCATAGCCCCCACATGTTTTCTGTATGGCATCTGAATGACTATTTCTCTTTTCTCTTGCAGGTGTATTCTTAATTGAAGTTATCTAGCAGGTCTGATTTTCTCCTTTTAAAGCATCAAGTTTGAATGTCTTCTTTTCTGCTGTTGTTGTTTGTGCCTCTGGCACCATGTTGCTGCCTCTTTATTATTGCATTCTTTATTTGAAATCCCCTCTTATCTTTTCTCAAGTTCAATGGAGATCAAGGTTAGCCCCTAGTTGGCCTTTGGTGTTTACCTCTCAGCACCTGTCGGCTACTATCAGAGCACCTGGACATTGTTCATCATATCAACAATTAGGCACATGAACCTTTCTTGGCCAGTGCTTTACCAGACTAGGCTCAGACTTCGATCTGAATTCGTGATCCTTTGCAACTGTTTTGTTTTAGATCCAATTGATAATGGTAGCTTATTACTAACATCCCAACAATGTTGTAGCAACAAGCCATTTGATGTTCATGGGCTTAATTGTGTTAATTTTGCATTTCTTTTCACAACAGCCTAATAATCTCTTTTCAAAATTGAACTCCAGGTAAGGCACGACAGAGGTTGAAATTGGTACAGTCGTGTTCTCCTCGACTCCAGCTTTCCAGCGGTACCAAGAACTCTGGTTACGGTGGAGCACATCGCCGGAACGGCTTGTGTCAGAGACGAGCCTCGTCTTTTCCAGTTTTTTTTTTTTTTTATTCCTTCTTTTTTTTTGATTAATTTGGTTGAATGCGGGACCCAGGGACAGAGTCTATCACGTCTCGCCATTTGTATTGTGATTTTATCTCTGACGAGTGGGGCCCGCTGTCAGACTCTCCATCTCCAAACAACCTTC
>JAMFTS010005082.1:0-29663 GCA_028095005.1 Rhynchospora pubera
GAGATTGTAGGAATGGGTACTAGTTTTTGTTTGGAGTAAAGAGTTGTTCGAGTTCTTTTGAGTCTGAGTTTTTTTTTATATATTTCTTATTGCTAGATATTTCTATACTATTTTGTGATATTTAGAATAATTGTGTTGGGTATGGAAATTTTTATAACTAGGGTTTGTCATCTAATTTTGTAAAATTTTGATGTATTAAACTCGTTGTTTGGGTTCAATTATGTGTTTGGTTGGTTTGTTGTAGATTCTGATGTATTAAACTTGTTGTTTGGATTGTTTTGATGTATTGAATTTTATGCATGTTTAATATGTTGCTGGGTGAAACATTGTTGTATGGAATTTGTGCATTTTAATCATATAATTGTGTCAAATTTTTATGTATTAAATTTTCTTGTATAAAATTTCTACAAATTTATATGAGAGTAAAACGATTTAAGTGTCAAATCATTATGTCGTTAAATTTTAACGAAACTATTTGTGGCATTGAATTCTCTGTAGTTTGCTAAACGAATTGGTTAGCGGCATTAATATGTGTGTTGTTTAATTAAACATAACGCTAAATATCACAGTCATTTTTGTGATCGTTAACCACGTTTGACAGGTCTAATTGTTGTTGTGCGCTTTGCCACATGTAGAGGAACCTTGATTGTTATCTAAAAGGCTTTACACCTAATACCGACACCTTTAGGCTTATATACGAAGCTCTAATATATCCATCGATCACTAAATGCTCTTGAACTTTTGACTTGTTGTATCAAACTGTTAGAAAATTGTGAGTATTCGACATAGCAGCGGAAGTCGATTTTATAGTTTCGAGGTGATTCCTTTCATACCATGACACGTATAAGTCCTTGTAATCGTCTAAATCTCCATTTTCATGCACTAATTGACAACAACCACGTTTGAGAACGAGTTTTGTCTGCCTTTAGTTCCACTGTACAAGTGAAAGACGACTTCCACACGCCAATCTCTCTTAGAGTGCTTCTACTTGAAGAAACAAGTAGAAGAGAAGTGAAAACTCTCTCTCCTTCTGTTCTTTGTATCTCTCTAAAGAGAATGGTCTAATATATGCATAAAATGCATCTGGACAGATGTTTATACTAAGATGTAAGAGGGTGCTACCAGCAGGCACAAGCAAGGGCAGTCTGTTCCAATACTAGAATGGTTCGTTCGAGTTATTTTAATTTCAACAACTGACTCTACTTCTAAATTCTAACACGAACAAATATCATATCACTTGAATTAGACTTGACTACATCAGCCTTACTCTAGCTAGCACATTTGGAATCTACTTTCCATTTGTCAATTTTATTTTGTTTGAAACAAATCAACCTTAATGTGTCATTTTATTGTGAAATAATTAAAAGCCAAATTCTTATGCCTTAATTTACATAATAGTGGATTGTTAAGTGAATTTCACACGTATATTTTGATAAGATTTTTTGACTCCAAACAAAATAAATTTGACTTGACTTAGGGTTATTTAAGTTAATTAGTTTAATTAGGATTGTGTCGATGTCAAAAAATATTTCACTACCAGAATTTCAACTTTTATGAAGATTTGGACAAATAATAACATGGATGAATCCATGATGATGTAGAGCCTCACATAAGCTTTTCAACGGTTCTTAAAACACCTCAAACGGATTAGTCCAGATGAATACTAGATATGAGGAAAATATGGACAAGATGCAATGCTAAAATTTCCAAACGATCCGAATACTAAAAATCAAACAACCAGCTTTACTTTCGTAGGAAAAAGATGCTATTGGTCAAATTCCAAACTGTAAGTTTGATTCTAGACTTCAAACATGTCCATTTTGGGGATTTAAATCAATGTGCACATTTCCATAGATCTTCGCCACCATTATGTCGGCCTTTATTCACTTTACTAAAATTACATATCAGTATTTGTTTATCTTGATAATGGACACTAATTATCATTCGAATGATTAATCCCTTGCTGATATATAGGTTTTCCCACATCAGGCAAGTTTGCTAATGGATTGCCATATTTCTTTTGCAAGACAATATTTTTAATGATGCAAATCCATCTTGAATAATATTGGATTTTTTGCAGGAAAAAAAAATAATAAATATATCATAATGTTGAGATTTAATATATATTTGAAAGAGATATTGTTCTATAAATAAAAATATATATTTTTAATAAACTATATTATCAATTTAAATCATGTTCATTGTCAAGGTTATATATCAAACAATTAATTCGCTTTGGAAGAGCAATCATTTTATTGCTAAATCACGATAACCGCAGTGAAAAAACATGTAACTGATGAGAATTAGTGGCAATTGAGGTCCTGCATTAATATCTCTATAAAGGTTTTTATGGCAATAAAGCATAATGCATGACTGAGCATTTAACGCTTTATGAAACACTTGAGCTGATTTTACCTTACATTAGAATATTAGATCAATCAGAGGGCTTTAAAATGCACTTATTCAGTTAAACACCTAAAAGAAGCAGGATGTCTTATTTGTATCTACTTGTAGATGTTTCAGAACATTGTGATTTTCATCTAATAAACAAAAGAGTTCCAAGCTAGAAGCAAATAACAAACTAAGCCGGGTATGTTAAAGTGAGAATTTGAAGTAACAAAATTCATCATAAAATAAAGAACCGGTTCTTGATCTAGTGACAAAAAGCAATGCATCTTTACTGAAAGGTCAAAAGTTCGAAATCCGGCTAGAGTTCTTTCATAGACATTTTATTTTAAAATAAGTTAGGAGACTGATCCCCAATTTATCTTAAAAAAATCATAATAAAATAATATTATATTATTAAACTTTGACATTTCTTTAAAGAAAAAAAACATAACTAGCTAATACGTTTATGGATGTGGAAGTCCATTGCAGATGATGATTGACTCGTCACTTTTCTAGAGAAAACAATTTCAATTCCTGCTAGAAAGGGAGAAGAGTGTATTTCATACACTAGACTACGCTACTAATAATAGTCTTCCTTTAAAAAAAAAACTATGATTCATTCACTAAAGAACTTTCAATAATCCCGATGAAATTGAAGTCTACAAATTAAATCAAGTCCAAGCTAATTAGTTGAATGGAGGAACATAGTTATAATTCTTAGCAATTATATATCTTTAGAATCAATCCCTAAAGCTCAATGTGTTGGTGCAAATTCAAATAAAATCGGATAATAGAAAAACAAATGAAAGGAATAATATATAGGAACAAAGTTATCCGAATCGCGCTAGGCGCTGTCCTTAAGCGTATTCCGTCTCAGCGTGCGACAGGAACCGCAACCAAGATAAGACGGGGTTGTCACCTTTTAGGGCACGACCATGAAGGTGACTGATGAAAGCCTCCAAAAAATATCCAGCAGAACAACAAAGTCGAGATTTGGAATATCAAATATTATCAAGAGGAATATGAGAGATTGGACAAGATGTATATCTTTTTTTTGTGTGCGTCTTATCAACGAAATGGGCTGTATAAATAGTGGTTCAGTTAACGGCTACAGCCTTTATCATTCCAAATTAATTGCTTTAGCCGGCGTTTAGAAATGAATGATAAATAAAGGCATTGATGGACCAACGTTAAAAATAATTAGCGGGATATTAGTGCAACGATACATAATTCCAACGGTAAGAAATTAATTAACAAATTTATTAGGTAAATGAATATCCCAACGGAAATATTAATTATAATAGAAATAAAGAATGATATGGGCCAAATCCAAAGGAATAATATAGAAACTGAAACTTGAGGGTAATGAATTTTGAGTTTTTCAAATCATTTTTCCATCACAATGTACATTGAAATTAAAATAGTCAGTGATTCCGTCATGATTTTTGAGATAGTAGATTGATTTCTACTAGACATGAGAGAGGAATAAACTATTTTAATACAATGGATTATGCATCTTTAGATATTTCCAAAAAAAAAAAAAGAGAAAATCCAGGAATCTCATTTGCAACCATAGAAATTGACCTCGTGCTCTTAGTGATGTCGGATAAGATTCACAAAAAAAGCTCAATATGTATTTCAGGAATTGTTGGAGGCACACCTAGATAGAGTTTACTTAGGGCCTGTAGTGTGATACTTGACAAGCAAACATAAAGCCACAATGCACCACACTCCTGATCAAACTTGAAGAAATCGCTACAGTTGTTGTCAAGTTAAACTGATGGTAAACTAAGACGCAGATTCACAACTTTTGTTACCCCTAATTTGTCTTTAGTTAATCTTGAGGTTCCCAAGTAAAAACTCAAATCTGAAAGAGATTTTTGTCAATTGCGTATGACTATCCAAAATCATACAGAACATTGAAATATTTAGGTCATGTAAGGACCGGGATTATCAGATATATTTTATTACTAAATAAAAATGATGTTAAGATTTCAACAAGTATGGCTTAATTAATTAATAAGAGATGTTTCCTCTGAATTATTAACTTAAATTTGAATAAATGAGCTATTTAAAATAGTGTTTATTTGCCACGATTTGGAGGCAATTGAATAATTTGGACTGACCGCGGCATGTCAATTGGTTAAAGAAGTTCAAATTAGATATGCTTACAGGAATAATTTGAAACATATGTCCATGATTTCCAGCCAGTAATGTGTTTGTCGATCAGTTTAGTTATAAATTATACAATTTATATTATTAAAATAGAATTTTTTGTAAGTATTTTCATTTGATATTTATAAAACTATTTTTGTAGCTTCTAACAGAATGCATGCTACTGCCAATTTAATTGGATTTCAAGATATGTGCTTCTGTAACTTACATTTTAATTTGGTGTTACAATTTGTCATTACATTTGGAACCTTATTATGAATTTAATTTGTTGCACTGTTAGAGAAATGTCTACAGCTAAATCAATAATAGAGCACTAACTCAGTATTTATCAACTGTTACATTTTCACCATCCTCTTTTTGATCCTATGTACATACTCTACAACATCCAGTCCTGTGAGATAACAATAAGTTGAGTCTGTGTTTTGCTACACCCAATGTCATCTCCAGCAAGAACTGTGTATGCAGAAGGTAATGCAACCTCTCTTTTGGCCTTAAGCTATCCATAAGATTATGGACGTACAAATTGCATTCTATATATGCAATTCCAAATAGCAAGGTAGAACTAACCAAAAAAAAACTAATAGTTATCTTAATTCGTCATCGGCAGTAGCTTTGCTCGAAAGAAATATTCATATATATGGATCTTAAACATCAATCAATCTAGACAAGTAGCACAGTTGAACTTACGATTGATGATCTTAAACATCAATCAATCTGAAGCGGGAGTGAGTTTAAAAACTTGTACTAGAAAATATCAAAGAATTTCTGCTTCAATACTGGATATAATTAATATACATAAGTTAACTCAAAGATTATTAAAGGACTAGAGTTTTTTCCGCCTTTTCCTTTATTCGTCTATATTTCATGGCCTCATGGGTTTTCTTTTTAAATATATATAATGCCTAAGTTGGCTGTTCATGTGCATATTGCAATGAATATGGTTACATACAACTTTCAGCAAAGGGCTGATTTTACCAAGGTAAAAACAAAATATCATGTAATTAAACTGTGTATGGAATATAATAATAAACAAACAAAATCACGACAGGCATACTGCATATGTCCCAATAACAGTATTCATTATTCAAAGTATTATCATAAACATCTTTAATGTCTGGCCCACAAACTCAGTTCAAAACGTAGTCACATATATATATGTTCATATAATCAGAGTTAAACATCATCAATATATGTGTCCATATTTTAATTTCATATAGCACGTTGATGGACAAAAAATTAAAGTTAGTATAAAATCCAGTTAGATCATAACAATCATGAAATACATAAGTTTGAAAACAAAAATTTGGATGCTAACTGTTTTTTCTGATTAATTTGTGAACGAATTAAGGAATAAATAAGGAAAATAAATGTGAAAGAAAAGAGATTACTGTTTACTGGTGCATATTGCACGTACATGCTGTAGAAATGTTAGAATGTTTACCTAAAACTAAATAAATCCTTCCTTCTTTTTTTAAAGATTAATTCATTGATATTAAAAAATTTGTCTTCAGTGTACAAAATTAATTCTAATAGTGGTTGATAATGGAAAAAAAATTTTATTCCTAACATAAAATGAAATGTTTTAAGTCCACACAAACTTTTGGATAATCTTTCTTAGAACAGTGCCTTGAAATTGGGAAATGGCAATAATTATTCTTTGATAACATTAATTGTATGTATCTGAACTAAATCTTTTTATTTAATAGATAAACTATTACATACATGAAAAGATAAAAAGATTTATATATAGTGGCATTTAATTGTTTCTTGATTAATTGCAACCAGAACCAACCTAAATACTGAAAACAAGGAAACTATAAATGGCACTAGATCTACTTCTAATTAATTAAAACAAAGGAGACTTGTAAAATTAGCTAGTTTATTCAAATCATATCCACTATTGATATAAAAGACCAAAGATTAAACAACTAAGGCCCATCAGATATTGAATTTGTGATTGAAGCAAAAAAAAAAAAAAAATCCTATAGATAAATAGTTTAAATCAAGAGATGTAAAGACATATTTACCAGTGCCGACTGGAGAACTCAAAGAGCTTGCCACGAGTGGAGAAGATTACCAGCGCCACCTCAGCATCACACAACACTGACAGCTCAAATGCCTTCTTCAGTAATCCACCTCGCCGTTTTGTGAAGGTCACTTGGCGACTCGATGCGTCTTCTATGCGCCTCATCTCTCTCTTCCCCCTCACCATCTTCGTCTCTCTCTCTCTCTCTTCCTCTTTCCAGAACTAGGGTTTCAAACCTTTTTGCTTTTTTTTCTCAATTTGGCCCCTACTTTTATTTTTTCTGGTAAAGGAAAGGAAGGAATTTGGAGAATAGCCTAAATGGACCACAAATGGCAAAGGAGAATGAGGTTGTGGATTGTCGAACGGACTAAAGATGGAAAGGAGAAATTATGGAAATACCTTTTAAAAGGAAAGATTCCATATATTTTTCTTGGTTACTTTCCTTTTTTTGACTTTTCTGGATGTGACTTTAGAGTGTACCAAAATGGTAACCCAGTTATGTATTGATGAATCCAATTGCCAACAGTTTCATATCCTTTTGCCACTATGGAGATTTCTTTTATGGTTATATCAAGACAAGACATCCGATTAGTGAAGTATTGATGTTGTCCAAACTCCAAATAGAATTCAAATATTTATGTTATGTTTAGTTAGTTTTGTAATTAAAATTTGAATTCACTCAAATAATTTTTTAAGATAAATTGGAGGTCAATCCTTCCAATTTATCTTTAAATTAAATGTTCATTAAAGATCTTTAGTCTGGTTTCAAATCTGTGACCTTTTCACTTAAGATGCAATATTACCCTTTGTCACTAGACCAATAACTAATTCTCAAATTCACTACAAATTATATACATAATTCATTTTGTAATTCAAAAAACCTGGGCAGTTACAGGTAAAATTATATTAGAGGTATTTACAAAAGTAATATTCAAAGCTCTCTGGAACCTTCTATATTTTATACGTGTTTTACATATTCTGTAAATTATTGTATTAAAAAAGTAGTCAAAGTGACCAGCCAACATATAAAAAGAGTATCTGTTTCTTGGAAATTTATATTGTGATAAGTACTTTTGTGTTTCAAATGATTGTTTGTATAAATTCATAAATTAATGCTAGTGAGCAAGATGAAGACAACCATGGTACAACAATAAGATTAGAACAAAGCAATAAATATTTATGTTAAACTTAATTATTACCAAGACCGATTAAATAAAAAATGTTACAATATTATTTGTTTGTCTAAAAAAAAGGAAAATAATCACATGAGAACGTTTTCAAAAAATATAGTCAACCATGGTTACTATTCTAGTAATTTATCATAGGAAATTAATTTGAAGCGGAAAGAAGTTTGTATTGATAATTATTCCGCAAATTTAATGTACATCAACGTGTACATGTACCATTTCTGATTAGAAAAGTTTGTGAAAAGAAAGAAATAAATGATCAGCTGAACTGGCTCGACCAGCGAGCAGCTTTTCTTCCCTTCATTGATGACGTGTAATACAACTATTGGCCATTTTTTGGACATTTGTTTCGGAAAATTTGTGTCTCAAAATGTACACTAATCCATCATGCGGTCCTGTGGGTCCAAGTTCGTACGAGGAGGGCGCATATCATTGGAAGTTCGTACAGTGGACACCTGTAAACTCGACACGTGTCACCTTACAAATGGTGATTTATTGAAAATGATAGCACAGGTCACGTGGATCCCACCCATTTTCCTCGTGGAGTGCAGCGCAAGTTGCTTGCTAAGTGCTAACTGATAATTGTCTCCAAATTTTCAATTACCCTCTTATCTCCATAGTTACTTCAGTTAACAGTGCGAGACAGTTGTGGCTTGTGGTCCTCGTCACTAGGGATTCAATCTCATTTTGCAAGTTAAACATTTTTATTTCAAGATGTTGCAGATTTTCCACGGTAGCAATTTATGGGAGATTGTGCAACGAATAATATAATAATTTAACCCACTATATAGTATTCATATGGTTTGTCACTGCAGAGGAAAAAAATATAAAAATTTAACCCATATTGTATAATCTTTCACAAAGCGAGCAGATTACCAAGGAAAGTTCCTGATCAAAATATTTTTTAACACGGAATTTTATTTCATTTTATTAGAATTTTTTTAATCAAAATTAAAGAATTTGATATTATTTGATTAAAATTTAAATATAATTAATTAGATACAACGAAGTTCTGAAAAATCAATTCAAATGAAACAAAATCCCGCATACAAAAAAAAAAATTGATCAAAGCCTAACTTAATTTGACCAGCTGTATAGTGAAGATGCGAGACATCGCCGCATAAAACTCAACAAGTCAACATTCACCTTTCATATATCTTTTTGGATTAAAAAAACTATCGAATACGTATGCATTAACATAATTAATTACTTAAAAATGAGTATCCTACGGAATCTAATTATCATAATTTCATGCAATAATATTTCAAATGTGCAAAATCCAAAATAGAAATTGCATTAAAAAATAATTAATTTTAAAATTTATAACAATTTAGCATGCATATATGCATTAGTAATCTTGCCAAATTTAGATCTAGATAATTAACGATTCAAATTAGCTTTTGAATTTAAAATCTTGAAACAATAAATATGTAGAAAGGTCGTAATAAACTATGATAACAAAAAAAAAACATGATGTTAAAATCCTGGACTACTGAAAATTTTATTTTAAAAAGTTTTTAGCATATATAGTAAGTCGACTTCTCGAGAAAGCGATCTCCTTATTTTTAGTGGACATTTTGCGGGAAAAGAAACCCGTTTTCAATCTTTTTTGTGTCGTTGATATGTATATTTCAATTCATATGCTCGTTATTCAATATATAGTACCATAGAGTGCTTTGTCCACCTCAGAGAAAAAAGTACAAGAGATTAAAGATCTGAACTATTTTCTTAGGGATATATATATATATAATTTTGCTATGGTGAGATGCATTACAAAATATCTTCTGTGAGATGCGATCAAAACACATGAATCTGGTTTAAAATTACCGATCGAAACTGTTCAATATGATCTTGCAATTGAAATCTTCTTGTAGACCAAATTTTATATTTTTTCAGAATTTTTAAGTTTTTTTTTTTATTTTTAAAAATGACAGTTTTTGAACGGTTCAAAACTAATTAGATTAACAATTTTCTAAAATTTCAAAAATGATACTTAAAAATTTGAAAAAAATGTAAAATTTAGTCTACATGGAGATTTCAATAGAAAGATCATATTAGACGGCTTGAATTAGTCATTTTAAACCAAATTCATTAGTGTTGATCGCATCTCACAGAAGATTTTTTGTGATGCATCTCACCATAACTAAACTCTATATATATATATCAAAGATAAGCGAATGACGGTACATGATGGGGAGGCAGTCAAACCAAACAAAAGTTTTTTTTTTTTTTTTTTGGGGGGGGGGGGGGAGGATTGGTGAAAGAAATTTCCACCCAGCATACACAAAACAAATTGCTAATTTGACGGTTCTAATTATTATTCCAAACCCGCGAATTTTGGAATTACTCTTAATTTATTAAACTCAATAAACATTGTTTCTCTGACTTCGTGCTGAAAAGACAATTTATTAAAAAAAATGCTTTGAGGTAATTAGGAAAATGTATTACAAGTTTTTTAAATTGACACGATAAATTCATATAGCTAGTGGGATTAGAAAAAAGAATTTATCACTTAATACCTTGCATATATACAGTCACGATAAGTTAATTAATTCAAAACATATAGACTGGAAAAGTAAAACCGGGTAATAAGAAATGCAGGTTATAGGACATTAAAACAATATTTTTAAAATTTAAACTTTTTCTGTATATTTTAAACTTAGTTTTATATCTAGCTAGTTATTTCCTTTCTCTATTTACTGACCCTGTGCCGGTAAAACGTATGAGAAATAAGTGAATTATTATTATACTATGATTATTTGCCACTAATTGCATTTCATGGCACAGGTAATACAAACTACCAAGCAATTCATAAGAAATAAATTTACTTTTTAAAAAAAAAAAATTTGAAATAAATGTCTGAGATTTTAAGACACTTTTTGTTAGTTATCTAAAAAGTCCACCAATAATTTAAAGTCATAAAAGTTCATAAATTACAAGAAAAGTAAAATGAATGCCAACCCTGGGCCTTGGGCCTTTAATGGATCGATGGCTATACAGTACAGATATGTAAATTGTGATTTATAAAAAAGCAAGCCACAAGCTGTAAATTGATTAAAGCATTATAATACAACTATCGAATTTGTTTAATATGATAAATGGCCCTTTAAATTATAATGCTTTTTTAATTTAGATAATTTGTTAAAACATTATAAATTAAATAGCAAATTGTTGAACGAGCTATTTAGCTCAATTTCCAACTATTGAAAAATTAGTGCTATAGTTCAATCTATCAAAAAAAAATTTCATATACACCAAATTACAAAATATATAAATTAATTTTTTTAAATTACAAAATATATAAATATATTTTTTATTATTTTAATTATTTTATATATACAGCCGTATCCGAATTTTTTAAAAAATGCTGTATCCCCGCACCCGCATCGTATCCGACACGATACCCGTACCCGCACCCAGGTAACATAGATGCAACCTAATTATTTGTAGTTAAATATTACTTTCGCCATGATGTATTATACTGTTTTGTGGGACCAAGAATATTTCTCCCAATCATGATTCTAAGGAAGTTGAGAACTACTCACAATGTGTGGATCTTTATTTGGATTATTTTCACCTTTTTTTTTTTTTTTTTTTTTTTTGCCCTTTCGGCTTCTCCTTTACTATGAATAATTGGGGGTTTAATCTATCCATCTATCTTTGTTCTCTTTCCTCATTAGGAGATGGGGATATTAACTTTTTGCAATTTTGTTCTTTCAAGATTGGACGAGGTGGCCTTTTGATTTTTCTCCGGAAGGAAACAACAATAAGCTCTTCTTTTTTTTCAATGATGTGAAAATCTAAACGTATGTAGGTGTCAACGTGGCTTTAAAGATTTCACAGCAATAATGCTACCTGTATCTGGAAAAAGAGAGAATAGAATTTTTCAACTACAACTGTGCCAAAACTAATAGTCTATAACACATTTAACATCTTCAGTTTCTAGGGTGGACCGTGGACAGGACATTATGTAGAAAATTTAAAGCTAAAGCCAATAAGGCTATGATCAAAATATTTTTTTTACGCGGGATTTTATTTCATTTGAATTGATTTTTGAGGATTTCGTTGGAGCTAATAATAAGAAAATTTCAATTAAATGATATCAAATTCGTTCATTTTGATCGGATAATTTCAATGAAAAGAAATCCCATGCTAAAAAAAAAAGGGATTTTTATCGGGGTGGTCATACCAATGAAGATACATTTTTCGCTGCACCAGTGATTTATTTCGCTCCCTTCCGAAATAATTATAAATAAAAATTTACACTCCTAAAATTTTAATAGAAAGAATTAAATAAATTTTTTTTAATAAAAAGAAAGTTCTTACGCGGTTTATAAAGGGGTACACTCTATCTCCTTCGTATCCGTTTTATAATCGGGTAAGAAGGCTTCTTACTCTTTTATAAAACGAGTACGAAGGCTTCTCTCTCCTCCTTTATTTATTATAAAGTGGAACACTCTCTCTCCTTCGTACCCATTTTATAACCGGGTAAGAAGGCTTCTTACCCTTTTATAAAACGGGTACGAAAGCTTCTCTCTCCTCCTTACCCTTTATAATAGTTAATTAAGTAATAATTAATAATTATGGTAATATTTATAATTATTAATAATAGATAATAGTTATAGTAATAATGATTAGTAAATAATAATCGTAAAATTATAATAATAACGATATTTGTTGTCCCTAATGGGGGCGGCTTAATCAAGATTTAGCGGAAGCGATTGAGGTTTTGGACCGGTTTGGTATGAACTATCCTAACACAATTCAATTGGTACCCAATACAAGCAAGCACACAAGCAATTCACAATGCAAGATAGTAAAGAGAGAAAGAGAGAGAGAAATTGAACACGCGATGTGATTACGGAGTTCCGACCCGCTAGAAGAAGCTAGCCTTAGTCGTATGTCTCCGGGAGTTCCGCTACCACGAAAGGGCGCGCTCCGTTCAATTCCAACAAGAACGGGACTACAACTTCGAACCGAATCACCTCGTCACAAGGACACTCGAGGCTGATCGGTCTAACTCGAATGGCACAACGGCCTCAAAGGAGAAGAGCTCTCAACCTATTCCAACCTACACCTAGCGACAATGTTGGGGCGGTGGTGTTTGAGGCTACTAAATCTCTCAAGATGGTCTAGCTATGAAAAGCTCAAGTGGGAGAGTATCCCTATGCTCAAAGGCTCAATTCTGGTCTAATTTTGCAAGGCAAAGCTCTCTAACTCGTTGGTTGGAGAGAGAACAAGGGGTGGATATATATAGGGCTCGAAATGAGCAGATCCCCAGCAAAAACAGGCCACAGCGTTGTACAACGCTGAATAGCGTTATACAACGCTGGAATATGACAGTTGTAAATTCTAACGGCTCTTTAATATAGCCGTTGGTCTGTCAGAGCGTTGTGCAACGCTATTTGCCGTCGCACAACGAAGGAGTGTATAACCAAAGGAAAGCTCCGACAATTCCGTTGGAAATTGTCAGAGCGTTGCTTGCCACTGAATGGCGTTACACAACGCTAAAGGGAGACAAAAGGAACAACTCTGACAGATTCAACAGAGCGTTGTACAACTCTATATGCCGTCACACAACGCTAACGTTACCCAACGCTGAAAGACGTTGGCTAACGTCTCCAGAAACTTTGCATGTAAAAACAGCACAGCTAACTTGGGATTTTTGTGGCGTTGTGCAACGCTATATGGCGTTGCACGATGGTACTCAGGAAAATTTCCAAGTTTTTAACTGTAGCGTTGTACAACTCTACTGAGCGTTGTACAACGTTGTGATTCAGCGTTGCCTAACTCTATATAGCGTTGTGCAACGTTGATTCACAAAAGTATGAATTTAGCTGTTCTAGCGTTGTGTAACTCTATCTAGCGTTGTACGACGCTAGGTCACAGAAAACAGGATTTTGCTGGTTTATTGAGCTTTTCGCTATCTAGATCATTTTAAGGATAAACAAAAGTATACCTTCTATCCTAGTCTAAACTAGCCTACAAGCTCTCTAATGACTTGATCTTGATCCTTCTTAAAGCTTTTATCCAAGTCCTCATAAATTGTATCTTCTTCCTATAAAATTCAAAGAAGATTGTTAAATGCCAAATGATATTGTTTTGCAATCGACAAACCTAGAGACGTTTAGTACAACAATATTCAATAATAGTTATTATAATAATGATAATAATAATTAATAATAGTTTCATTTTTATAATTTATAGTTAATAATTAAGAATAATTTTTATTAAAATTAATAATTACACTATTAATAGTTGCTAACCTTAATACTAACCTCAATATACCGCGCCAAATAATATTTACTAACCTTAAATTAGCACTAACCCTATCAAATCACTACCCTTACCATTATATCCCTCTAGTACATTTTAGGAGCAACTTCTAACTAGTACAGTGTTACTGGTTTCAATAGTCATTAACAGGGTGCGTTTGGCAAAATAAAAGTTAGTATGGTTAGTGTTGTAAGTTTGGCATAATTAATTAGTAATTAATTATAGTTAATATAATAAGAATTATATTAATTAATAATTAATAATTCAAAATAAATAATAATAATAATAATTAATAATTATAGCAATATTTATAATAATTAATAATAGTTATTGTAATATTAATTATTGGTAAGGGTAGTGATTTGATGGGATTAGTGCTAATTTAAGATTAGTAAATGTTGTTTGGCGCGGTATATTGAGATTAGTATTAAAATTAGCAACTATTAATGATGTAATTATTATTAAATTTTATTAATAATTATTAATTTTAATAAAAATTATTCTTAATTATTAACTATAAATTATAAAAATTAAACTATTATTAATTATTATTATCATTATTATAATAACTATTATTGAATTTCGTTATTATTATAATTTTACGATTATTATTATTATTTACTAGTTATTGTTACTATAACTATTATCAATTATTAGTAATTATAAATATTATCATAATTATTAATTATTATTTAATTAACTATTATTAATTATTATTACTTAATTAACTATTATAAAGGGTAAGGAGGAAAGAGAAGCCTTCGTACCCGTTTTATAAAAAGGTATAAGAAGCCTTTTTATCCGGTTATAAAACGGGTACGAAGGAGAGAGAGTGTTCCACTTTATGATAAATAAAGGAGGAGAGAGAAGCCTTCATACCCGTTTTATAAAAGGGTAAGAAGCCTTCTTACCCGGTTATAAAACGGATACAAAGAAAAGAGAGTGTACCCCTTTATAAACCGCGTAAGAACTTTTTTCTTATTAAAAAAAATTAATTAATTCTTTCTATTAAAATTTTAGGGTGTAAATTTCTATTTAAAATAATTTCGGCGCTCCCTTTTTATTTAGCTCTGATTTTGAAACTAGGACTGTTTTGGCACTATAAACTAGATCTGGGTCTCTGGTTAAGATATCCCTTTTATTTGGTTGGGTTGTAATTGTTTGGATTGGATGTAACTAATGCAGGAGACATTTCTAGTTAGAGAGATTCCGCTTTTATTTCTTCTAAGCCTTTGTTTGGATGAGAGAAGAAGGAGGAAGAAGGAAGAAGGAAGAAAAAAAATTATAAACAATTCAAACTCTTCACAAAGTTACACACTTCCCAATACTTCTTCTCACTTCTTCCCTTCTTCCCTTCTTCCCACATCTATCCAAACGGAGCCTAAGGTATATATTTAGCTTAGGTCCTGATCAAAATGGTGTAGACATGGAATTTTATTTCGTTTCATTGGATTAGAATTGATTGGAGATGATTTTTAATTGAAATTTCATGATCAAAACAAATATAAGAAGAATTGAATCGAATTCTAAACAAGGACTATTTTGCCCTCATCTATTTGAAGGATAGGAGTATTAAGTTCTTTTCTATTTTCTCTCGTGAAATCCCATGAAATTTTTATCTAATTTTCAGAATTTCGATTGGGTCAAATTTCTCACAAAATCTTATCAAATGAAATGAAATCGGACATTTTATTAGATTCTGATTTGGGGAATTTCAAATCTAATTTCTACCTAAAAAGTTGATTTTGATCAGGACCTTAATGAAAAGCTGGCTATCTGCTTGGGAAACTCTTATTCTAAACAGGAAAAAAAAATTCGACCTCATATTTTAGCTAGCTCGTATCTCACGATTCAAAATTAACGTCATCAACTCATCATGCTTAACAGGATCCTAACTGAATTGGGTTTGTGTGAATAAAACAAGACAGCCTAAAACCCAATTTAAATAAAATGGGCTCGATGGTCGTGGGCCTCAGAATGCAATCAATTATTCAGTTTTTTTGGTCCCATTTGGATCGTATGGAAATAGATAGGGCTGAAAACGATAGTCGTTTCGATCGTTATTTCGTTTCGTTTCGTCCGAAACGGAACGGTAACGGTTAAGAATTTTGGTTTCGTTTAAGGAACGGAACGATTAACGCAAATAGAAATACAGTTTCGTCTCAGAACGGAACGGTTAACGAAACAGAGCTGTTTCGTGATCGTTTATTTCGTCTGTTTCGTTCTAAATTGTATGATATTGCTATTAATTGGATTGCAGAGGATTGCAGAAGAGATATGGCGGAGTGAACGATGGAGTCGACTAAGTTTTTAGATTTTCTGCGCCGTATCTTTTCGTCTCCATCAGAACACAATGCATCTTTCTTTTCTCCGCTAAACCCCTTTCTCCGATCATCTCTCTCACCTTTCTCTCCTCTTACGCAGCAACCAACCCCACAACCGAACCCATCTACCCTCTCTCACCATCTCCGTGCTCTTCTCTCCTACAGAGCCGAATAACAGAAGAAAAAAAAAACGATGGTCTTCCCCTAGGGTTTGCCCCCTACCTTCTCCCCCTTGCACCACTTTCTATCCACCACCATCCTATAAGATCGAACCACCGTTAGAAAGCTCTCACCACTCTCCTTCTATTGTTACCCTTGGATGCCGCCGTCTCTCCCTCTCTTTGCCTCAAAAATTCGTCGAAGGTTGAGACCCGATGCCATCAACTCGCCTCTTGAAGCTATTGTTCACTGCCATGGCTCTCCACTCGATTGATACACCCCTCCAGTAGGTTTCAGTATATTGGTTTTCGAACTTGGTTTTTACAGTAAAGAATTATTGGTTTTTCAGAAAAAAAATATTTATGGATTCCAAGCGAATTATTGGTTTTCAGTAAGCTAGTTTGTTACAATTTATGAGCCATTAAACTATTTCATTATTGCAGCAGTGGAGACTTGGAGGTGTTTTGAGGTATTGGATTATGATGGTACCAGTACCAGCCTCTATTCTATTCCAAAATTTGATAAGTTAGTTCTGTTGTGTGCCTATGTTTTGTAATATGCTGTAAATTCTAAGCTGTATTTTGTAAATTGTAAATCATGATTTAAGTTGTGTTTTCAATTCTAAGGTGGTATATGTATGGTAACTAAATTCTAAGTTTTGTTTTGTAAATTGTAATCGTGCTTTGAATTATGAGGTATTTTGCTCTCAATTCTATGTTGTGTTATGTTTAAATTTCATGTTCAGCAGAAAAAAGAAAAAATGAGTGCAACACATGTAACGATTAACTATTTTAAACGGTTTAACTGTTTTGACCGTCTAAATAGAACGACACGATCAGCGCAACAAATAATTCTTGACTAGACGCAAGACGCAAAAGACAAAATATTTTCGTCTCATAACGCAACAATCAACGCAAGATTATAGTTTCGTGACTGTTTAAGACGTTATGCAGGCCTAGAAATAGAAGGAATAATTTTTTCCTAAGCTTAAATTTATTATAAACAAACAAAATTCTTCACAAAGTTATACACTTTTTAATTCTTTCCACCTAGAAATAGACTATTTCTTTTATTCCTAAACAATCCAAATGGAACCTTTGAGATTCGGGGTATTTGTTAGCGTGACCCGGTGACCTAATGTAAATTGTTCATATGCATGCGTAGATTCATGGGCCGACTAAATGAGTCCAGATTTATTTAGTTAAGAATAACACCATTTTGTACCAATCCGCATCAATCCCTACAATTTATAAAAAGCACATATCTAAAGATGTAAAAGTTTCAACTGAAGGGTGTATCTAACTAAAGATTTTAAAATGCAATTTGCGTGATTTAGCGGTTGGGTGGTGATTTAGCGTTTATTGGTAATAAAACGGTTGTCAGGTGTGAACAAAAACTTAGATAAAACAGAAAAAAAAAACGGAGTTTTTAAAAGCTTGATCCAACCCCTTACGTACGATCTACATTGATTTTTATACTTTCGTTGAATTCATGGTGCATATGTGAACTCAAAATAAGAGTATAAGACGTTGGATTCAAAAGACGAATATTTATTGTGGAAAAATTATTTCTATGATTGAAATTATAATTATGTTGTTGCTTTATTTTCTGTTGTTACATTCATTTTCAAATTCTGATATCTAAGATTAGATAGGCGTTACTATTAGTTTTAAAAAAATGAGGGAGAAACTAACCCAAGATGGATTTAATCCCCCCCCCCCCACCCCCACCACCACGGGGGCAACCCACCCACCTAACCTCAAGACCACTGACCACCCAAAAAAAAAGAAGAAAGTGTTTTGGTGCTAGATACAAATGTAGGTACTGAAAGCTTTACAAGTGTGACAGAAATTTTCATTTTCAACAAAAAATTAACAAACTTGATTTCCAAAAGATAAAATAGGAGTAATCTGTTATCTGTCAAGCAAAAGCCCTGGAAATTCTTAATGCATTTGTCAGCCCAATGGGCCTTTTAATTATATAGTGATATTAAGACAAAGTGTCGTTCATCAAAAAAAAAAAAAGACAAAGTGTCAGTTTGTCAACATTACTAGTGCTACTTGTGCAGATTTTCTTTAGTTAATTTTATAAATGGGAATTGTAATAGCAATGTCGTTATCACTTATCACATCAGCAAAAGTGATGTTTTTACAATATTTTGATAAAAAATATATATAATAAATTGCAAACCCATCACGGATGGATAAAGCTCAGAGAGCGATTTTCCTAAGAGACATTTTTAAAAACGTTGGAATTAATGACGCTTTCAAAAACAATAATATTTCTAGTTTGAAGCATTTTCCTGCGCCATTTGAAATTAGACAAAAAAAGGGATAATTATACGACATATTTTTTCATTGAAACTCATCTACATAATCGATCTTGTTCTCACATGATAATAGCAGGTGGGACGAACAATTCAAGAGCCGTGCTTGATCTAACTAAATGTGCTCCTGGCTGGAAATTAAATGAGAGCAATTATTCCTATATACATTTTATCACTGAATAATGAGAAGAAAATCAAGTACATAGATTAGCGGGTATATTATCTCATTCATTGAATAGCTAACAGCTCAAAACAAAACAAAACACAACAAAAGAAAGAAAGAAAATATAAGAAATTAAAACTTGCCATGACAGTATGTTAAAATATTATTAAAAGCAAGAAAAATAGTATAACAAATTCTCCACTATTGTCAATTAATTATACAATAAAGTTTACTCAATTAATGGCATAATAGCCATTTAGATATATACTCAATAATTAGTGTAACTAGCTTCAACCTACAAATATCCATACTAGCAGTAGTAACTAGTAAACATAAAAAATCACTCACATGGAATGACATATTTGCCCTCTTGGAAGAAGAGGAGATCTACACAAGGGGCAAGTGACTTGACCTAACTCTACCCACCTATCAATGCATCCCTTGTGGAATAAATGAGAGCAATTCCCCAATTTTCTAACTTCATGTCTCCCCTCCAGTGCAGCCAAGCAAACAGCACAAACGGACTGTTCTCCATTTCTCAATTCCTTGCACAAGCTTGAGAACCTAACTACTTGAAGCCTGTTTTTAATGGCCAAGGCGAGTGGGTCGGGTGGAGCGAAGAACAAATGATGGATCGGGTCCTCGTCTGGTCGATACTGAAGTAACCCGATATGGAGTAGAGATACAAAGATGCATTGTTGGAGGCAATCCAGGATTTGCATTACAAGAATTAGTGGCTTTGGAAGGATCACACAGTAATAGAATGAAGGAAACCCCATTGTGAATTTTGATTTTGAATTTGAGAGAGGGAGAGAGAGAGTGAACCGGTTTCTTGCGGTGTTGAGTTTGTGCTTGGGAGAAAGAGGCAATGGAGTATTATTTTAGGGTAATTTGGCTTCTTATATAGTGAGGATGGGAAAGAGAGAGCCAGTATAGTAGTATATTAGTACATGGAAATATATACATAATACATTATTTATAAATTAAAGTTCTAGTCTTGCCCTCGTAAAACAGCAATATACTATCATCCTCCTCCTTCTAAATATAAAATTTCTCAAACATCCTTCAAAGTCTACTACACTTGTATGATTCATATTTCCTATTGGTAAAGTATCACTTCGACCGTCCTTGGCAGTTGCTTTCATTTACAATAATCACAAATCAATATCAATTAGCATTCACATGTTACATAAATATTTTCAGCGTTGCAAATAGCGAGGTGGTAAATATTATTTTAATTTTCTTATACATTTTTATTTCAACATAATGTAAGGCTATAAAATGTATTTGCCATACCAACAAGATTTGTCATATTGTGAGATGCCGAAATATAATTAGTTCCGAGATGAAGGAAGCATTAATTAAACATGCCGTTTTTATATTTTTATAATTTTTAATTGTAATCCTTTAAAAATATGGAACGCGAAAGAAAATTTTGCAATCAAACTAAAAATCTAAGAAATATTAGCTGCGAATAATTAGCTAATGATAAAGAAAAATATTAAAAAATCTACATTCAAATTCAACACAGATGTAGTTAATTCTTACCAAACTCAAACTGATAATTCGCTGAATGTACAATCAGATATAAACTATTAATATTTTTCTGCAATTTGCTTGATTCTTTTCCTACTTTTCATTTTTTTTCCCTAATTAAGTTGTTTTATTGTTTCTATATTTTTCTATAAAAAATGAATATCGTGAGGGGAAAAAAAGACACATGTGGTTGTTATGTCCAACGGATGAAATTTATCATATTGAAATTATCTGTAATTGTCCAATGCATCTAAAAGTGACACATATATAAGCGACATGTCATGTTGTATCATGTCAAATAATAAAAAGATGATTTATTGTGTAATATCTCTTAATTTTGTCATAATACTCAATCACGTGTACCAAAAGTTGCGTTGAATCATGCTCAAAATCAAACTTTTGAGTACATAATATATATATATACACATACATACAGTGGCGGATCTAGCAAAAATATCTAAGTGGGTCTGACAACCTCTGTTTAAGTCTTCAGCCCCACTTTTGAGTGCTCCAATGGCAAAAAAATTAGCTGGGGCTAAAGGGGGGCTCCAAGGGCTCGACGGCGTGAGATGGGGCTCTAGCCCCACCCGCCCCGGTGGTAGATCCGCCCCTGTATATATATATAGTTTAGCTACGGTGAGTCGCGACCAAAACTCCTAGATCTAGATCAAAATGACCGATCCAAACTGTCCAATATGATCTCCCTATTGAAATCTCCATGTAGACCAAATTTTTCATTTTTTCGAAATTTTTAAGTTTTTTTTTGAAATTTTAGAAAATCGTTAATCTAATTGGTTCTGAACCATTCAAAAACATCAGTTTTTAAAAATCCGAAAAAAATACTTAAAAATTTCGAAAAAATAAAAAATTTGGTTTGCACGGAGATTTCAATAGGGAGATCATATTGGACGGTTTGGATCGGTCATTTTGATCTAGATCTAGGAGATATATATATATATATATATATATATATATATATATATATATATATATATATATATATATATAGAGTTTAGCTACGGTGAGTCGTGACTCACGGACCCTCCGGTGAGTCGCAACCAAAACTCCTAGATCTAGATCAAAATGACCGATCCAAACCGTCCAATATGATCTCCCTATTGAAATCTCCGTGCAAACCAAATTTTTTATTTTTTCGAAATTTTTAAGTATTTTTTTCGGATTTTTAAAAACTGATGTTTTTGAATGGTTCAGAACCAATTAGATTAACGATTTTCTAAAATTTCAAAAAAAATACTTAAAAATTTAAAAAAAATAAAAAATTCGGTCTACATGGAGATTTCAATAGGGAGATCATATTGTACGGTTTGGATCAGTCATTTTGATCTAGATCTAAGAGTTTTGGTCGCGACTCACCGGAGGGTCCGTGAGTCGCGACTCACCGTAGCTAAACTCTATATATATATATATATAAACTTCTTTCACAAGATTTCAATACCTTTTTTGCATTTATTGAGAATATTAGCTTACAAAAATTTGGCATTTATTTCCTTCCATAGGAATAAATTTATTTTTATTCTTCACAGATTAGATCAAGTACTAACTTGTTCTTTTGTTTTAATGTTCAACATCCTATTTGTTAAACTTTATATTTTATCAATGAGTTTGACTATCTTAATTTGAATACATCTGTTCATTTCGATTCATCATCACGTACTATTAATAAGATTTTTAATGTATATTCTAAATGCATGCGTTTAGTTGAAACAACCGAATGCATGCATGTATTCACAAATCAATCATAGTATCATCAAATTTTTAAATTTGCAATATGTTTGTGTTATTTCTTGAGAATCGGTATAGACAAAAAAAAAAAAAATATTCCAGAAGGCATGTGATTCTGAGTTCTATACATATATATATATATATATATAGATTGGCTAAAGTATACTCCAGCCTACAGATAGTCCGTATGCTGGAGTCATTTTTCAAAATCTGATCTAATTAGTTTTGTACGGTTCAAAAACTGTTATTTTTAAAAATCCGAAAAAAATACTTAAAAATTATGAAAAATATAAAATTTGGTCTGCAAGAAAATTTCAATAGCGAGATCATATTGCACGGTTTGGATCGCATCTCACGGAACGTTTTTTATTATACATTTCACCATAGCTAAACTATATATATATATACGACTTTGGGACTGTCAAATTTTGACTCTTTCTGCCAAAAAGCGAGAAATTAGGGGGCAAACTACAACTTAATTTCTTTTTTGTTTTCATTTTTTTTCCTATCGAACAATAATGGTTCCTACCCAGTCAATTTTTACTTTAAAAAAAAAAAAGTACTGAAGAACAATAGAGTGGTTGCATCAGCTTTATTTTACTAGACAGACTTTCCCATAATTTTTCCAAAAAACAAAATGCTTTTCCATTTAGTCCGGATTCCCTGTGACAAGAATAAATACTACCCGTATGCTTCATATTAGTGCAACCACTACAATCATTATATTATTATATTAACCAAGTGATTTTCTTTGTCCATCATATATATTTGCAAATAATAATTTCAGGAGATTTTTTTTCTTTTTTTTTCCAGAAAGGCAGGGACCCTCAATTTATCAATGTTGCGCCACACGCTACTCTCTGTGTGTGTCATATCTAATCTGGACCACTTACCCATTAGTCTAATCTCCATAAATGGATTGGTCCTAGGACCCAATTGAATGAAAAAGGATTGTTACTAGGGACACCATGATTACATACTTCAAACTTTGCGATGAGGAAGGTTTAAATGTGCCAATTAAACTAGTACACACAATTACATCAGCATAGTGAGTAATGAAACTTTTTCCCCACTTTGTCTATAAAAAAACTATAGTTATATGCAGTTCTCACTCGTGAGAAATGAATTAACATGTTCTTTCTGAATCAAAAGTGAGACCATTTTCGGCCAAACAACCATACAATATTTATGTATATAATATACTTAAGCTTTTAAAATACTCCGTTTTGTCACCTATTAAACTGAATTATCTATATTTTTAGTCATTCTGCATGACTGTTTAGATCTTGTTCAAAATGACCTATCCAAACCGTCCAATACGATCTTCCTATTGAAATCTCTATACAGATCAAATTTTACATTTTTTTTTCAAAATTTTTAAGTATTTTTTTTAATTTTAGAAAATCGTTAATCTAATTAGTTCTAAACCTTTCAAAAACAGCATTTTTTACAAATCTGAAAAAATACTTAAAAATTTCGAAAAAATATAAAATTTGGTCTGCATGGAGATTTCAGCAGAATGATCATATTAAACGGTTTGGATCGATAAGTTTGAATCAGATCTAAAAATTTTGAACCCGACTCTATAGACCCTATGGTGAGTCGCGACTCGCCGTAGCAAAACTATATATATATATTGTCCACCACATGGATTGTCCCATATGCCGGAGACGTTTTTCAAAATCTATAATTAAAATAGTTGATCTAAACTGTTCAAGTTCTTCTCCATATTGAAATCTACTAGGAAACCAAATTATATATTTTTTTTCAAATTTTCTTGTTATACATTATGTTATTTAAAAAAATATTATAAAAGAGTATTTCAGACCCTCCAATTTAGAAATAACATAATATATATTACAAGAATTGAAAAAATATAAATTTGGTCTCCAAAGATATTTTAATATGAAGAACAACTTGAAACGGTTCGTATCGACTATTTGAATTTTCAATTATAGTTTTCGAAAATGACTCAGCCATATGGATTTGATCCGTGTGCTAGAGTATATTTTAGCTTTTATATATGAAGAAGGATAACGTGTCATCGATGGCACGTGTCATCCATTTGGTTGGTATCGAGTCATTTTTCGAGATCTGAAATTCAAATAGTCCAATCCAAAATATTCAAGTCGTTTATTATATTGAAACACTCTTGGAGACCAAAATTTACATTTTTTTTCGAATTTTTTTTGCTATTTATTATGATATTTTTTTAAAAAATTATTATTGGAGTATTTCAGCCGTCTAATTTGAAAATATCATAATAAATAGTAAAAATAAATTTGAAAAAAACGTAAAATTTGATCTCCAATGGTATTTTAATATGGTGATCAACTTAATAGTTTGGATTGACCGTTTGAATTTTGAATTTCAAAAAACGACTCGATAGCAAATGGATGGCACGTGTCATCGATAACATTATCCTTTCTCTATATATATTGAAGTATCAAATTTGGGATAAAATTTGAAAAAATAAAAAATAAAAAACTACAATGCCATAAATTATGAAAAAATTTAACGGTCCAGCGTTGATTTTGATGCCGTAAATATTAACTGTTTTTCTGTTATTTGAGTTATTGTTGGGACTCGGAACTCTTTCTTTTTACCTTGTCTAGCACAATTAAGTTTCCTTCTTCAAAGCCTCCGTTTGGATGAGAGAAGAAGAAGGAGAAAGAAGGAAGAAGGAAGAAAAAAAATTATAAACAATTCAAACTCTTCACAAAGTTACACACTTTTCAATATTTCTTCCTACTTCTTTCCTTCTTTCCTTCTTCCCACACCTATCCAAACGGAGTCTGAGGTAGCATGCAAGTATTATTAATTACTAGTAAATGCACCCATCCAATCTGTGGGTAAATGTCGTTGACTGATTGAGATGGTAAATTAAGTCCCAAAGTTATCTAAATTAAGATTACGTAGAAAGGTAGAAATCATGAATTATATTATTAAAAAATTAAAAATATATATATTAAGTTATAGTAAAATCTGACGGACTGATATAGTAAACTGAACGCTCGGTGGACTGATACACTAAGGAATCTTTCTTTGTATGTCTTTCGTGATGATTACATCAAGGATCAACATTAAGCCCGTACATTTTTAGTGATTGATAAAATCTCACGAGAGACAACAAGGAGACATTTTTTTATGTATCTCTTTGCTGTAAATATCCATTCAAATGTTAAATAACATATTACCTTTTTAAGAACCGTTGAAAGTAAGACTAATTTGATACTGATAGAATCAATTTTTTTTAAATTGCATTAATCGATCAAAGGATCATTGAGGTTTGAATATTTTGTTTTCAAAATAACCAATGTATGTCTCGTGCACGACGTCAGAATCTTGGTACAATTTTCTTCAAGGGCATTAATTTGTAAGGGAAAAAGGCACTTTTTACGGTTTTTTTTTTTACTAGCTTGGCTACAACATCCATCCATTAAAATTTAAAATGATATGGCTACTTTGGAAGTTCGTCCTAGCATGTTTGGCGATATGGGTCGCTTTAGAAGTTGGTCTCCTTTTTTCGTTATGTGCAATAAATGGAATAATTTCAGATATATTTGAGCAGTTTCTTAGATACTAGCAATCTAGCATACACGCCCATCCAAATGTGTGGAATTTTTTTTTCAAATGATTATATTTTAAAAAAAGGAGGATTCTAATGCCAACAATTTAGTTGCCCCCAAATGCCAACATTCCATTATTTAGTTATTTTTTCAAAATTTAAAAAAAGGAACGTCAAATCCAAACCGCTCATCTTATTTAATTTAACAACCGATGTGTTTTCATATAAGTTTTGTAAATTTTATAATTTATTTGATATTTGATACTCCATCAAAGACAAAAATATGAACATATTAGAATGAATCTATCATAATTAATATGGTTCGTTTATTTTTCTACCTCTTGATGGAGCATCAAATAAGCTCTAAAACTTAAAAAAACTTATATGAAAACGTATCGGTTGTTAAATTAAATAAGATGAGCGGTTTGGATTTGACATTGCTATTTTAAATTTTGAAAAAATAACTAAATAATAGAATGTTGACATTTGGGGGCAACTAAAATGTTGACATTAGAACCCTCCTATTTTTAAAAATAAACTTTGAACAAAGAAAAAAAATAATAAATAGTTTTCCATAAAAAAGTACTTAAATGATATGTTTTACACTAAACTCTCATATTATTTTGTCATATAATTTCATCGTGTCATGTGCATATCATCAGTCCACTCGAAGATTAATCTCAGGTTGATTGAAAAGAAGGAAAAAAAAAAAAAAGGTTTTTGTCCATGCACTAATCAAGCTTTGGTGCTAATTGAAGTTCTTATATTCTGTTAGCCTGAGATTTATTTTATTCAAGTGTAGCTTTTTTAGTTGTTCCAAGCATCACGTTACAACTAAGATACAAATCAATGATTTGGCAAAAGTTTAATTGATAATCTCAAATAATAGTCAATAAATGAATAAATCAACATGGATCATATGTATTATGATATGAGTCGATTAAGTTCAAATTCAGCATTTAGAATAAACTTCATATTCTTACTTGCTTAAGACATCAAGCACTATTAATTTATACAGTGCATGCTCCAAGGGTGTTTTGGTAAATATTTCAGAAATTGTAATGTTTACTTTCGAGTGTAAATAAAACTTGACAGTGATTAATTCAAGTGCAATTAATTTCTGAACAACCGATTAGTGGAAAAGTATAGGATTCATATAGGCACCGTTTGGATGCGTTGAGAAAAAGGTAGGAAGAAGGAAGAAGAGAAGAAATAAATTATAAACAATCTAAATTCTTCACAAAGTTATACACTTTTCAATACTTTTTCCCACTTCTTCTCTTCTTCCCACACCTATCCAAACGGAGCCAAAGTGATTGGCTGCTACCCATAAATTGGAAATCAGATTTTTCACTAAAAGGAACTTACTTGCAATGATTGAAATGGAATAGTTGTAACCTTGAAAGAGTCAAGTTGTTACCTATGGTGAAGTTCATTCATCCTTTGACCCTACATAAAAATAATATAATTACATTGTGTTTTACAGCAGAAATTATAAAAATACTACTATGGCACTTAATTTTTTTATTTGTCTTTTCATTTTATTCTTTATCCACCTGATTAATACATGATCACGATATGCTAATGCTCTGTTGTTATTCTCATGAACCCCCTCTTAAGAATTTATGTTAAAACACATGAAAAACAAGAAAGTTCAGTTGTCTCGCAAAAAGAGGATGGTTCAAGATCAAATATCATATCAGTATATGAAAAGAAGATACAATATAGTCCTCAAAAAAGAATCGCGCCATTACCTTTGTTCACGAAAGATAATATTCAATCCATGAGTATATGTTAAGACAACTCTACTTCTAGTAAACTTGTTTACTGTCAGATCCAAACCATGGCTAATTTTTGTTTGTTGATATGTAAAACATACTAAATTTAAGCATATTAAAAATAAACTAACAAACAAATTTGTCTAGATTGGTTCGTCCCAAGCAAATGTTTGAAGTATCGACTGTAATCGGTAAACTAAAATTGCCCGGACCGATATTTCTAAATTATGTATTTCAATGGATCACAATTATCAAACTAGTAAACTAAAGAAGAGCGATAACAATGCCTGCTTACCCTTGTATGTGGAAGTGAAAAACAGAATTATCTCCTTTATGTTAAACCAAGTGGAAAACAGAGTTTTATCTCCTTTAATCAATTAAAAAATTAGAAAAAAATAAATGAGTTACAATAGTACCATACCAGCAAACATCACTAAACAGTAAATGAAGGAATAAAGGATCCTAAGCTTTTCCTTTAATCTCAACCTATTTGGTGAGAAATTGAAATAACGAAAACAAAAAAGAAACGTAAAGAAAAACTTTTCAGATCGTCCATAGATAAACAAATAAGAGGTAAGAAACAAAATTTAATGAACGTAATTTTTTTGTACCTGAAATCAAGAAAGCAATGTGAGAAGCTCTACCAAATATCGATGGTTTATATAGAGAAGGGAAAAATCGGCAAAATAAAAATAAAAATTGTCTTTAAATTCGAAATACAGTGTGCGGCAAAATTCCAAATTGGAAAATCTTACAAGATCCTCTTTCCATTTGAGTGCGTGGAGGGGCAGGTATTCATCGTTCGTAAAAGAAAATCTGAATGAGATCAGAAGGGGTGCAATAATTGGAGATATCATTTCTTTCTTGGATTAGGAGGAGGGGTGAGAAAAATTTGAAAATCTCCTTTCCAATTCAGCGAAGAAGAAAAAAAAAAAAAAAAGGAAAGCATAAACCATAGATGTGATTATGTGAAGGAGCAGCGCTGCTCCTTTTATTTCTACCAATGTGTTTTTGAAGGAGAGAAAATTAAGGGCCAAAAAATTATATCGATATGTAAGTGGAGAATCGAACCCATACACGCAAACGATAAAACTTTTAATTTCCGCTCTAGCGACTCGGCACTATATGGCTGTATATGAGCTGAGTTCGAGCGAGTTGGGGACAACTCAAACTCAACTCAGGTGTAACTCGAGTTGAGTTGAGTGAGTTAGAAATACTTTCGAGTTTTGTAAGCTAGTTCAAACTCGACTCATCCCAAACTCGAGCTAGCTCGTGGGCTCACGAGCTAGCTTGAAATAAACATATATCCTTTAAATTTTTATTTATTTAATTCATATGTTATTTTAGTATTAAATTTTTTTGACATATACAATATTGTAAACAATAAAATTGTTGTCTTTTATATTCTTTTTATTGATTTGAAACAAAATATGTCCTGAAACTCAATCTATCATATGTAATATTATCTAAAATATAAATATAGAAGAAAAAGTTTATTTTTATTAATTTATAAATTTTTAGTACTCATAAATTATGTTAATAATATATATTTGAAATATAAATTTATTATGTCACGAGTCAGCTCACGAGTTGCGAGCTGAGTTGACTTCAACTCAAACTCGACTCGTTAACCAACTGAGTTAGTTCAGCTCGAGTTCTTCCAACTCGAGTTCCGTTGGCTCGAGTTGCAATCGAGCTTTTCTGAGTCGAGTTCGAATTAGCTCACAACTTACGAGTTTTTTGCTCACCGAGTAGATTTAGATAGATAGTCGACTTTTTTGTCTGATATTTTAATATGAACCATAGATCACATCTGATTAACAAAATTAATGATCCAAATTTAATATTAGAGGAGTGTGTAACTTCCTTTTATCTGGAAGTTTACTTTTTTTCCTATGGATACGTTTAAGTAATAAAGATAAAGATAAACATTCAATTCAATTATCACTGTGTTCGACAAATAAGTAGAAAATTACTGCACGTGCAATGTTGTTGGCGTGCCAACAGACGTGAA
>JAMFTS010008277.1:0-14962 GCA_028095005.1 Rhynchospora pubera
TTTACCATACCTGCGCTAAATATAAAGTGAACATATACGCAAACAAAGTAAACATATAGACGATCTAAGTGAACACATACAAACAAATAAGTTCAATGGAAATAAGTTGAATATGCATGTAAACTTCTGAACAAATGATGACAACACTTATTTATTTGTAAGTATTCACTTAGGGTGTGTTTGGATGAGCCAAGAATAAGGAATAAGAATAAAATAATTTCGGTATGCGTGCTTATCCAAATTTCTTATTCTTATACCATGGTTTTGTTAGTATAGGAATAAGGGTCCAAATTCCTTATTCTTGTGTTGTTTGGGTTGCACAAGAATAAGAATAAACACGCATACCGAAATTTCTTATTCTTATTCCTTATTCAAGGCTTATCCAAACATACCTTTAGATCGTCTATATGTTCACCTTATTTACTGTATATGTTCATTTTGTATTTAGCGATGGCTGGAATGGTATATTTGCCGATGACACTTATAATTCCTGTCGTTTAAGGCTTAAAAAACGTGTTCAGCTCGAATAATCCACTGAAAAATATTTTTTAATTAGTATGCTAAAAATGTAAAAAAAAAATTGTAATTCAAATATCAAGGAATGTATAATTGTGCTATTTAATGTTAGTATTGAAAGTTTTAAAAGAAGCTTATTATCGAAAACATATTGGAATTTAAAAAGACCCTAATTATCAAACCATATTGCTAAGAATATAAAATAAAATAAATATGCATTTTATAGTTATAGGTCCTCTCAAGAAATGTCATACTGTCTAAGCATACCATATACCATCTAATTCTCACCCCATATTGAAAAAGTTTCATGACAAAGTTAGTGTACTTAAAATTAACAATTCACCTTTGCCTTCAGAAAATTGTTTACTTTTAACTTGTCAGATTCTTTTTTTTTTTTGAAAATTATGTCAGATTCTATGACCGGTTGCCCGGTTCTACTGCAGGAAGGTCCATTCACTGGATATGTGATGCGGATACGTGGATATGTGGACGACTGGACGTGGGTCGTTTTGACTGATGTGCTTCCACGCATTTTTGGGGTCTTTTTTTGTTGAGAACGAGAAACCGACTTCCGTTTACCCCCTTCCCCTATTATGTTTTCCTTGACACCACCTCCCTTTTTTTAAATATTTTTTTTATTTCGAAAAATATTCAATATATGACTTTTTGAAGTACAAATTCCAAATAATATTAATTTTTGATATTTATACACATACATAAGTATGTTTAGTAGACACCACGAACATGTTCGTGAACAACCATAATTCTAGCGAACCAAACACTTCACGAACTAGACGAACAACGAACTTCTTGGCTTGTTCACGATTCCCCGATTTTCGCGAACTGGAGCGTTGTTAGCGTACAGGGTGTTCGTCCCTTGTTCGTCAATAAACCAAACACACTAATATTAACATTTCTATTTTCATAGAGGTCAAATGCCACAATTTCAAGCCGAACAATAATAAACAAATAAAAGGTACAAAGTGAAGATAGTATTGAATAAAAAGGAAGACATTGCACCCTATTTATTTTAACAACAAGTTAAATTGTAATTGTTGATAAATATAGAATTAAGGTAAAGACTCCATGGTTTTTCTTGTTAAACTCATACATTGTTGAAATTAAATTTTGATCAACTCGTATTGTTAAAATAAATCCCGTTTGAAGTTCTGATTGTAATACTTAAATAAATCATTTTAATTGATTCAGAAACCACATCAGAAAATAAATTTGTGATTCTTATAAAAGAAGTATAAATTTGTAATTGTGATACTGACCATTAACATCTCCTTGGTTATCCGTCAACCATTATCCAAAAGTGTAGTTCGGTTCACATTAAACTCCATGAACCAAATCCATTAAAATTACCCAATAGCAGTGACATCATCGTGAGTCCACCATCACTCCATCAGTAACAGAGCTTCCATCACGTGACCTCACGCGGCCCAGACTCACAGTGCACACGCACCGCGTCGTTCCTGTCACGTGACAGGACTGATCCCGTTAAATCCAACGGAGGTGATTGAGCCGATGATGACGCCACTCCGTGTTCAACAATCTTCCCGTTTTGGGGAAGTCATTTGATGTTTCCTTTGTTTATTTATTTATTGAGGTGCATTTTCTTTCCCAAGAGGCCAAGACCAAGAGAAACTGACACAATTTAATTTCTATTTACACTAAGCTAAGCTAACCTAGCACCTCTAACTCCCGCGTAATTCGCAAGAGATTTCATCTCGAGGCTTTAATGCGAGTAATTAATGGAAGCGAGATGGCCTAGCTAGTGTGCTAGTTATCTCTAGTCCAGATTTCATGCGTTTAGACTGTCAAGTCAGACTCAAGTCGCGTTTTCTTTTTTCTTTTACTTTGCGCGTGCTGCTCTAATGGTGGCATAATAGTCTCCTAACAGTTACTAGATTGGCAATTTAGGAGTCAGATTTTCTGTTGCGAGGTACATATGTACAACTGTGCAATGGTACATTGCTAACTTCCTGGAGAATGCGCGCCTCACCCAATTAAATGATTTTGTAATTGTGTTAAAAAAAGTAGTTTTGTAATTCTTGTAAGATTGATGAGTCGATAGGTCGGAAATACTCCAATTGTAATTTTAGTATTGCTGCACATAATTTCAGATTCTCTAAACCTAATATTTTCAAATTATTAGGTCCGAAATATTTTAATTACAGTGTTTTTTTGAAAATATCATAATATATAGCAAAAAAGTTCGAAAAAAATGTAAATTTGATCTCCAAAAATTTTTCGATATGAGAAAATAATTTGAACGGTTCAAATTGACCGTTTGATTTTTGGATTTCGAAAACGACTCTGATGTACGTGGGACGATCCGTACACCAAAAGTGTATTTTATCCATTTACTATATATATTTGTAAAATAAACATGAAGTATTAACTCTTCTAACCATATTCAATGCATGATTTATGTAAATGATAAATGGAAAAATAATTGATTACCGCTTTTAAATACTAAGCTATTTGCTTCAGTTCATCTCTAATGCCTTCTTTTCCTTCTTTCTATATATATATATATGGGAGTTGCTAGTGTTAAACATATAGGACACGTACATTTGTCCAACGCGATAAAATTTTAATTTTTAGGATTGGAATGGCCGATCCAAACCGCTCAAATTATTCTGTGTTATAAAATCTTCGTGGAGATCAAATTTTATATTTTTTTCAAATTTTTTTTACTATTTTTTTTTGAATTATTCAATATGCTCAATCTAAAAAGTTCTGAACCCTTCAATTTTGAAAATTCGAAAAAAAAGTTAGAAAATATGAAAAAATATAAAATTTGATTATCAAAGATATTTTAATATAGAGATCATATTGAGCGATTTGGATCGACTGTTTGAAATTTTAATGTGCTATGTTTGAATCGTGTTTGACGTCCTATATGTTTGATTCTAGCATTACTCTATATATATATATATATATATATATATATATATATATATATAGAGAGAGAGAGAGAGAGAGAGAGAGAAAGCCTTCAATCAAAGCGCTTTGACCGGAATCTCAGTTAAACCCCGTCGGTTCTCAATTTTGAAAGTTCAAACGACCGATCCAAACCGTCAAATATGATCTCCATATTGAAATCTCCTTGCCGACCAAAATTTTCATTTTTTTGAATTTTTTAAGTATTTTTTTCGGATTTTCAAAAACAGCAATTTTTGTAGGGTTCAGAACAAATTAGATTAACGATTTTTGAAAATCTGAAAAAAAATACTTAAAAAATTCAAAAAATGAAAATTTTGGTCGGCAAGGAGATTTCAATATGGAGATCATATTTGACGGTTCGGATCGGTCGTTTGAACTTTCAAAATTGAGATCTGACGGGGTTTAACTGAGACTCCGATCAAAGCGCTTTGATTGAAGGCTTTCTCTATATATATATATTGAAAAGACGAAAATGGTTTTCGGGTCCCATCTCTTCATAGAAGTCCAAACAAGCCCATCTTATTATTTTTATTTTTATTATCAATCGTTTTAATTATTATTAGAAATCTTAAAACTTGGTGCCTAGCTACCAACTACCACCGTACTTCTGTCATCACATAATTATAAGACGATGATCTTTGTAGGCTAGCTTAGCTACATGACTACCTAGCAAATATAATTTATCCCATCTCACATTTCCCTATTATAATTGAATTTTAAATAAAATGACTAGATATGAGCCTACATCATTCGCCTATGATAAACTAGGTCTCCTCTGTTAGTGCAGACTAACGTAGATTAATTCATCAATTAATTCTTCATATGAATCCTTCAAATCCTTCACCTTGGAATTTTCCCAAATAAAGTATCGCCTACGTGGATTAATTTATATAAGTTGGTAAGAGATATCTGGTGCTTACCTATATTTAACTCGAGGGATAAAGGATACAAAATTTGTTTAAATAATTGATTTTTTTTTTTTCTGAAAATCGCACATCCGGCAGAACCCCTGAATATTTTCAGAAAACTTTGGTGGATGGGGGGTGGGGCCTACTTTGGCACAATTTCAATTTTCAATTATTATTAATATTTTTTTCATTTCTCTCTGACCTTGAATTTGTCGTGCCTAGAACGTAATCGAAATCTCATAGGTTTTGTCATTTAAAAATTCTTTACAATATTATGGTTGTAACAGTGACAACTATATTTGGTAGGATCTTGAAGAAAGTCAGGAGGCATGTGCAAAACTTGGCTGAGACAAAGAGCTGCTGGTATAGAGGATTCAATGTTTCCATGCATCTGTTCATGGAGTTGTGTTGTATAACTGCCAATCCAGGTAAGTAGAGAAATATAGTTAGTTTAGAGAATTTTTAAAATTCTGGAAAGGTTTAGTTCTGTTGAGAGGTTGCGATGTGATTTTTAGGTTTTTGTAATCAATATGAGAAAATGCACATAATTTAATTTTAATGTTTTATAATTAATATGTTTCTTTAATGAAACGGCCGGCTTTGGTCCACCTTTTTTTTTTAAAAAAAAAGTGACAACTATATTTTTAGTATTGCTGCTCATAATTTCAGATCCTCTAAACCAAAAATTTCCAAATTATGCACTCTGTACATATACTGCACTTTACGTAAATTTAATTGACGCTTATTAAAATACATTCGATACTTAACGCAATTGAGTTTGGTAAGCAATCTTCAAATAAGCTCATTAATAATTCTATTATTTTCTTAAATTTTGCTATAATTTTTTATTTAAACACCTAGATCAAATACGAAGTAAGGGCAAGATTTAGAGAATACTTGACATGTCATCGTACGTGTGGGGAAAAGAGCAAAATATTTACTATAAAGTCATTAGCAGAAGACTAAGTCAATTTTTTTTTTTTCGTGTAGTTATATCATATCATACGCTTTGATTTTACTATTTAGACTAAACTATTGATATGTTCTTCGTAATTCTGATGGGGACCATTTTCAAATTCCAGCCAACTTTAAAAATGGATAATACTTGAACAATTCATTTCTCACGAGCCAGACATTCTTTTTTTAAAGATAATTCTAGCAGCATTTGGAGAAACAACAATAATGTACCGCGTACAAGAAACAAAGAATTGTGCCTTCAGAAATTAAATGATCTCATATCAAATCTGATTTATTAATTTTTTTTTTCCATCTTCTAATCAATACTCCTCATTTTTGTTTTACTAAAAATGTAATATTGCTAAATTTTATTTTTCTATTATCGGGTGTACTTTAAAAAGCAAAATGTATCTTAAATATTAACTTTATATTTCTATACTTTTTGACGATAAATCTTAAAAAATATATATAAATTTTAACATGCAATTATTGGCAATAAATAGAACTATGTCCGTAGAGAATGTTGGGGACCATTCATTCGCACAGGCTATCTGTACATTTTGTAGTCTGGGCTAATGGGCCTGACTTTATACACTTTAGTAGCGAGGGGGATCTCTCCACCTTATTCGTCTTTTTCATAAAGGTCTAACGCAAAATATTCTTAGCTGATCAAGGATATTCTTTGGCATGCCTCATTAATTGTTTGGTCCCGTTTCAAAAACACCTCTGAAAGTCAAAAATTAGTTTTGATTCATCGCTACTGATTCATCAAAACATTCCAATATTTTAGTCCAACTATAGCTTATGCTAGGTAAAAAGAGTAGAGTTTTACGGTGGAATTCTCATTTATAAAGTGCTCCAATATTATGTTATATTTTTAAAACCAGACCTATCGAAGTATGAATAGAGAGTTAGGCTTTGTTCCAGAATTAGGAGGAAGAGGAAAAGGGAAAGAATGAAAAAGAAAGTAAGGAAAAGGTCAATAAACTTCAAATTTGGAGGTGAATCTAGTTTTCTCTTTTTTTATTCTTTTTACACATTGTCTCCTAGTTTTTCCCTGTGCATCTTCATTACTCCTGAAATTTTATTGATTGGAAGCAGGTTAATCTCACTGGACTGGGTTTGGTCAGTTTACCCTCTCCCCATTCCCCTCCTCTACTCCTTTCTAGAGCAAGGCCTTAGAGACAAGAATGCATAATAGGTAAACTGAATTATTAATTACCACCCTAAATGATTGAAAAACTTCAAGCTTAGTAGATAAAATTGATTACATTTTTAAGCACAAATGAGTAAAATACTAGCTTGTTTACAATTAACAAAAATTAAGGAAGACCGGTGAAATTTTTTTGAGAGAAGCAGCAACATTTAGGCGACTGAATTCATAGCCACAAAGAAACATGCCTCTAATACCACTTGTTTCACCCCCAACATGCTTCATATTAACGAACCAATCAATGATTGAATTTTGTTATAAGAGAAGCACATACGGGCTACAATACGTCCTATTTTGTGTGTGGGCCCACTTCAGCAGTGGTAGGCTGGGTGTGGTCCATTAGTAATAATTGGGCCGGATTTGAGATTCTATATACTACATTCCTCTTTTTCCTTTTGCTTTCATTTATCTATTTATTTATTTTTTGCCTTCGTTGGTTAATGATTCTTAGCCTATACATAGTAAAACACACACTGCTTCCATTAAATCATGAAATGACCGCGTGAATATTTTCTAAACTTGCCAACAAGATTTAGATAATCCTACCTACGAAAAACTCGGGAGAATCTTATCCGGTTCTGTTTTTAGTATTCATGCACAGTGTGGCAAATACAAGCATGCAAATTTCTATTTTATTGCAGGCTACATTTAGCAGGATTCTATATGATCAACCTCAAAATTATGTAATCTGAAGGATGAAAAATTGAAAATTGGAACAATGATTCTGAGTTATTTATTTACAGAGAAATTAATAAACTGTGAAAGAAATTTTGATTTGATGTGGTTTCAGAAAAAAAAAAGTTGAGAAATCTTTGATTTTTTTTAAAAAAAGAAAATGAAAAGTGAAATTCTTTATAACTAACAAAAAGCCTACAGAATCTGAAATGTGCAAAATTTATACTAAATATAACAAGTGAAGTGTAATTATCCAATTTTTGACTGTCAGATTCACCGACACTTCAGATAAATTTTCTTTAAATGTAACAGATAAGATAATATCGAAATTACAAATCAGCTTCAATTTAGAATATTCTGTACAGGCAAGCAGTTTTAATTTAGAAAAAAAAAATTACATCTTTTAGATTTCACTCGCATATATTAATGGAGTCACTGCTCGCTTCCTTTCTCGTGCCTCAACCCCACTTCTCTCTCTCTCTTCTCTTCTCTTTCTCGCTCTATCAGAGCACTGTTCTCTCTGTTCTTACTTTGCTCCGAATTCCAAAACCTTCTTCCCCATAATCCAACAACTAATAATCACCATGAAACACGAAGATCAAATGACAATGCAGCTATCACCTGACATGACTTCTCCTCCAGTTCCTCCAACAATCAAACCTTTACCAGCATGGCAAGTGGGACCGATAATCGTTGGAGCGGGTCCCTCGGGCCTAGCCGTTGCTGCATGCCTCTCCAGTGTAGGCATCCCTTCGACTGTACTGGAGAGAAACACATGCATTGCCTCTCTATGGAAACATTACACTTATGACAGGCTCAAACTGCATCTCCCAAAGAGCTTTTGCGAGCTTCCGTTAATGGGCTTTCCCGAAGACTTCCCGAAATACCCAACAAAAGATCAGTTCATCTCATACATGGAGCAATATGCAAAGAAGTTTGGCATTGAGCCTCGGTTCTGTACCGAGGTGGTACAAGTACAATATGACGAAAGCATTGAGGGGTGGCGCGTTTGTTTGAGCAATGGCGAAGAGCTTGCGAGTAATTGGGTGATTGTGGCTACAGGAGAGAATGCTGAGCCGGTGTTACCAGAGATAACTGGATTGGAAATATTCGAGGGACGCGTGATTCATACATGCCGGTACAAGTCGGGAAAGTCTTATGAAGGAGAGAAGGTGCTTGTGATAGGGTGTGGCAACTCTGGCATGGAGGTGAGCGTGGACTTGTGCTGGCACAATGCAATTCCGTCAATGGTGGTTCGGAATACGGTGAGAAAGAAAAAAAAACATTTTAAATCATTATACATTATTATTGTACAATTATATATATTTCCTTTGCATGATTCTGCTATACAGTATTATTTACTCGTGGTTAATTTATATCACTTCTCCTAGAGGGGTTATATTTATAATGATCAAATGATGAGGTCTGGTTTGCAAATATTGATCCTGAAAAAGTAATGATCTTCTTCTTTAAAAAAGTAATTTGTTGTTATTAATTTTTTTGCCCCTGAAATTTGATTATCAGCTAGCTAAAAATGTACGATTTTGATAGTTTCCCTACTTTGAGGGTAGAGAATTTATGCGCTTGTATGCTGTCTTAATTAATCTAACTTATTGGATATACTATATTTCTTTTTTGATGTATTATGCTGGGTTAACTTGCAAATATAGCAAAATACCGGGCCTAATTTGGAAAATTGTTGTACGTACTGTATTAAATCCCTTCTTCTTTGCTCCCTCAAGCATGTTTGGCATTGAGCTGATCTTACTTAACTGCAACTAAATAGCAAGATTCTCTTAACCTTTATTTGGTTTTGTCAATCAATAGGTGCACGTATTACCGAGAGAGACACTTGGGTTCTCAACATTTGGAGTTGCTATGGCTTTGCTTAAACGGATGCCAGTTAAAATAGTTGATAAGATCCTTCTCAGCATGTCAAACGTCATACTAGGTGACACTGACAAGTGGGGCCTACGACGACCAAAGATCGGGCCTATTGAGCTAAAAAACCATGCCGGGAAGACCCCAGTGCTCGATGTCGGCGCGCTCGCTCAAATTAAATTGGGCAGGATTAAGGTGATAATAAAATGCAGAATCATTATCTTCCATTTTTCTCTATTTTCTTTTAAAAATTACGTCCCAATCTCTTATGGGAAAAAGAGATTTTAGTTTATTGTATTTGCAATTGTCTTCATTTCACAAATGCACCTCCCTTTTATTTCTAAAATAAAAGGTTTTCATGCATAAAATATAAGTTGAAACCAGTCTTTTAATACACGTGAGCCAAAAGAGTACCTACTTCAAGGGAAAAAAATTATTATATAATCCATCATTTAAACAAGTTTGAATTTAATCCTCTTATTTAAGAGGAGCGGTTAGGGGAACTTCTAAAATAAAAATAAATAAATAAAAGCCGGAAACATTCTTATGGAATCTTTTTGGGCTTGAGTTATTGCCTTGTTTCATTTATTGATCGCATAACAAAAAAAAAAAGAAGAAAATATAGTGCATATACAGATGCACACACTCGTCCTTTTCACAAAAGAACAAAACTCCTTTGCAGTAGGAATCGATCCCTTCTATGAAATCTGTATATCGTCATTATCCAATGATGTGATGTGCTTGAGAATCTTTCCAATGAGATCTTTTGTCCCTGAAGGAGCAAGTTTAGGTCGTGTCACAAACCCCAAAACATAGACCCATTACCCCATTTACTCTCCTTACTTTCTCTATCATAGTATCATACAAAATCAAATGCGCCTCCTTATTAATTCATTGCACATGAATCCCTGTGTGTGTAGCGTGTGCCATCTCGCTGACAATGAAAAAGCTAAAAGTAGTAAAGTACAAAAAGATCGTTCATGCAAAATAAAGTCCTGCGCACCCCTGTCCTGATGTTTTCTAGGCACCAAGTTGTAATATTTTGTGTGGGGTCTTAATTAAACATGAACATATATATGTTTATGCACAATTTTAAATCAAGACACAGCACAAAAACATTCTGTACAGGTAAGCCTATTTAAACTTACCACAAGGGATTTAACAAAGAGAAATATGTCTGTTAACAGTATAATTTGTCTGACCAGGTAGTGGGAGGGGTGAAGGAGATAACAAAAAATGGTGCAAAATTTGTGGATGGGAGTGAAGAACGGTTCGACTCGATTATACTTGCAACTGGTTACAAAAGCAATGTGCCTTCATGGCTCAAGGTAAAGCATCACTACTCACTAGCTCTCTTTGTCCAGTGCCCCTTTTCTGACCTCCTTTCTTCCTCGTTTCTCTTTTTGTTTTTATTTATGATGATGTTGCATCACGACTCAGTGATGGGAACTGTCTAGTTATTCAGTGTCACCTTACCCTGTGGCAAACTGTGATGCCATACATGATACATCCAGCATCTCTATTTTATTTTAATAATAAAGTAGGATTAATTATGCTGGGTTGAATAACAACCAACGTCATCAGTATATATAGTGCTAGAATATGTCCTTGATTTTTTTTTTGGGCTCTATTTTGTATTTTATCTATTTTTGTCTAATTTAATGAATACCATAGTTTTGATTAAATAAATTGTTCCAATGTACCCTACCTATATTATAGTATTAGTGGCTGACTATCTAGGCCTTTTCATACTATACTTTTGAACAGTTCCACTTGGAAGTACTATATCTGTATATCCTATATTCAAAGTAACTTGATTGATTCATACTAAATCTGTGCAATAATTTGAGAATCATAACTACCGTTACTGTTTGACCTAGCTTGTTATATTTATAACCCCTGCACCTATGTTTCATAGGTGCCATTAAAGACATCAGAATCTTTTCGAATGAGTTCAGAGTTTTCCTTGACCGTTGTTGACCTTAAAAATCCTCCATCTGAAAATAAATAAATTAGCTGAAATAGGATCCATAATATGAAACTGCAAATATTTAGCATGAACAACAAACTTCAACTCCATATTATCTCATATCTTATTTTAGTATATTAGTATATATAATTTCAGGATAAAGAAAAGGCAAAGCAAAAGTCAAGAGGACTAAAATTTAGAAAATAGTTAAATTGTGGACTCGAATGTTATTTTTTTTGGGGCAATGCCATGAAAAGCTGCCAATCTTGTGGTTGATGACAAGTTGCCCTTTGCATTTATAAGTTTAACTATCACCTCCAAATTATACGATCTGTGATAATTATTTATTAGGCCCCTATAGTTAATACAACCTAAATAGATTAATCATCGACGTAACTTACCATCATATCTAATTAAATTTATAATTTTTTTAATAGAATAATGAATGAAGCTATATTATTAGTGGGAATATGTTAGTGTTACAGAGGGGAGTGGTGAAATAGAACAATAAATGAAGCTATATATATTTGTGGGAATATGTTCATGCTACAGAGTGGTGAAAGAGCAGAGATCATTTACTCCTTACATGACAATATGTCTGGCTCACCTGCACGGAGCAACTGGCACATATAGCTAATTTTTGGTTATTTGTTGTTCATTTATTTAAATCAAGTAATATTTGCATACTATTCGTAACTTTTGTTGGACCTGGTCTACCTGCACAATAAATTAATAAAAAATAATGAAAATAAAAACTTTGCTTCTATTAAAAATTACTTTATTTAGAACCAGATCCAACTATATAAAAAGTTCATCATATTTATAGTCGATAATTATGCATTTTGAAGATATTTGTATTAGACTAAGCTATGAACACTTTTGACTAGAATAGTGGAAAAAAATTGATCCATTTTAGTGCTTTTAATTTGTCTCAAAAATTGTTTGCATGCATGTTGTTCACCATTTCTGCTTTTTTATTGCTTTTAGGATGGTGGTAGCCTATTCACAAATGATGGTTTGCCGAAGACACCATTCCCAAATGGCTGGAAAGGTGAGAATGGTCTTTACAGTGTCGGATTTACGAAGCGAGGACTTCTCGGTTCCTCGATGGATGCCATGAAAATAGCAAACGATGTTCATCTCCAATGGAATCAGCTAAAACCCTAGGAGCAGAACTCTATAACCACATACTAATCTTAATTAGTAGTTAATTACTTAATTAGTTTAAGGTTGCTTAAAAAAGTTTGACCAATTAACTAACTTTTCTTTGTAAATCACCCAATTTTGGTTTGCTTTCATGGCACCCTCTACAGTTATCATTAATCTACTTACTACTTTTGAGTTTATGATATATCGAAGTTAAATTCTAATGTATATTACTTTGAAGTATAGAAAATGGGAAAAAAAATAATAATAAACTGATCTTTGAAATAACTTTTGCTCTTACTAGTGACTATCAATTTGGCCTTTCCTTTTTATTTTAATATTTCTTTGGTGATGCGTACTTAATTAATCTATCACCATTAAAATTTATTCGGCTGCATGCTAGGCTCTCTGGCCAAGGAATATATGAACGGTCAAATGTGATCTTTTTGGGCATTGTTGTTGTATGAGCAACTACCCTCTAATATTTAATGCTTGGCATGAAACAAAACTTTACGATGGGTCTACCTTTGTTTTAATGGTCTGCCCCACTTAAATGTGTACATTACTAAAGGAATTGAGAATTTACTTTTCATAACTGTAAATAAAGCAAGCATTTATATAATATAAATGTTACATACTTACATGCAAAGTCAGAGAAATATTATATTGACTTTAATCACTGAGAGGGCCTGAATAAAAATAACATCAGACGAACACGAACTTAAAATTGAAACATAATATTACTGTAAGTTGAGAGGTGTGGAGATGGAAAAGCTTGCTTCCTTTTTTACAATTTAAATTTGACTCCTTTTCTGAATTATCGATCATCGTACCTTTTTGTTGCAAATAGGATTGACTTTCATCAGTGCCATTTATTACAATTGAAACCATTCATAAAATTACTAATATGAATCGTTATAAATCATATGTTTTGATTTGAATAAATTCATTCTATATTTTAGCATATAGCAACGATAACCGATTGAATTTGTCTTCAAGGAACTAAAAACCAGAAGGCCTTAACAAAACATATTCAAATTGAAGAACCCAAACCTAGCTTAGAAAAAAAAATAATTAAACAAATACTTATAGATATTTTATTTTTTTAACTTACTATTTGATTTTCATCAATTTGTATACGATTTGAATATCAGTTAAAAACTCCAGAAAATACTGTTAAATATGAATTACAAATTTGAAATTATTTGATAATGGTAAAACTTGAATTAAATTGCATCATTTTTCATGTGGTGTTTATAAGTTATAGAATTCATTCTCAGTTTCTCACCAATACATTTTTAGAGTTGCCAAAATTATATATAAAGTCAACATAGTAAATATAAATCTTCGTTCTATTTTAATTGAAAAAAATCAATGACATGGAAGCAATTCATTTTGCGGAAAATTGAAATGCTCCGTCATTTTCATTATTGAGCTTGTCCTTCTCATATCAACGGATCTTTCGACATTCTCATGTCTTATACGTACTCTTTTCCTTTACATTCCTTTTTTAACGCAACCTCCATTTAAATTGGGCCATATATATCATTATCCTCCTTCCCCTTTTCTCAATTAATATGGTCGGTCGATCGGATAGCTAGAACAAATTGGATCTTGAAGATAATAAGTCAGATTTTGGATGTATTAGCCCGGCCTAGCCTAACAATTGTGATATTCCATTATTAACTAACACATAAAAAAAAATCAGTGTATGTATTCTATAAAGTTTGTAATATAAATTATAAGATTTCAAGTTTGTTTGATATAATGAAAACTCAAGAAATTATATTAGCAATACTATTTATATATCTTCAACTTTCATTTTTTTTATAGACTAGCAAAACATGCCCTCATATGTGGGCAAATAAGAAAATAAAATAATATTAGACAATAAAAATATGTTGGCCAATTTGTTTTCTTATTAGATGAAAAATCAAAATATATTGTTATTTCGTCTAGCGATTGATATCAATCACAGATCACATCGATCGAACGACACAAACATGTGTTTACATGCTAGATCTAGCATGTAACCCCTTGGATCCGTATGGATTGATATCAATCACAGACAAGCTTCTAAATTTCTCCGAAATAATGGCGAAATAACAGAAATAGCGGTATTCTGTGTCAAACCGCATGAACGTTACAGTCTTAATTCAGAAAATGACATAACGCGTTATTTCAGTTATTTCGGCGATATAACGCGTTATTTCAGTTATTTCGGCGAAATAACAAGCTGTTATTGCTACTATTGTTAAATTGTGTATTCAATATTGAACTATTATTAAATTGGTACAAGCTGCTACTGCTACTCGATATTGGTACACTGCAGTATATTGAATTTGGTATGGCCGTATGCTATTTGCATGGAGTATTGGAGATGTATAAACATATAAGTTGATAGTTATAGAATTGATGTGTGTCAAACTTTGAAAAAACACTACACCGTTATATTGTCATTTTAACATCGAAATAACACCGAAATAACATGGGGACCTGGACCGTCATACCGAAAAAACCGAAATTTAAAAGCTTGATCACAGATCACATCGATCGAACGACACAAACATGTGTTTACATGCTAGATCTAGCTTGTAACCCTTTGGATCCGTACGTTTATAAAGGTAGAGACTAGATGGCCAGAATCACACACCAACAAATTTCACTGCAAAATAATATGTATTACATAGTTGTGAAAAAAGAGCAGCGAAAAGAAAGGAAAAGAAAAAAGAGCCTAAAAAC
>JAMFTS010008280.1:5000-14949 GCA_028095005.1 Rhynchospora pubera
TCATTTCGATTTTTCTTATTCTATCCCATAGGTATACCCTTTGAATCAATAGAGAACCTTTTCTTCTGTATGAATCTATATTATTCCATTCCAATTTCTTCCGGATACCTCCCAAGGAAAATCCCCAATTGAATCCAAAATTGACGGGTTAGTGTAAGCTTATCCATGCGGTTATGCACTCTTGAAATAGGAATCAACTTTCGGAAAGATTCTGGCTTTCGTGCTTTGGTGAGTTGTCCGAGATCCTTTCGATGACCTATGTTGTGTTGAAGGGATATCTATACGATCCGATCGATTGCGTAAAGCCCGCGGTAGCAATGGAACCGGGGAAAGTATACAGAAAAAAGAGTTCTTTTCTATTATATTAGTATTCGTTTTAGTAGAAGTTAGTGATCCCCCTAGTGATCCTGGCTCTGTGAGTCCTTTCTTCCGTAATGAATTTTGAGCACCAGCCTTACATTTTTCCTCTGTGGGCCGAGGAGATAGGGGCTCAGCTCAGCAGGAAGAGGGTTGTACCATGAGAGAAGCACGGGGGTCAACCTGCTTCAAATATACAAGATGGATTCTGGCAATCCAATGGAGTTGGACCCTCATGTCGATCCGAATGAATCCGTTTTTCTACTCTGTTTTTCTACTCTGGTTGTTCGCCTAAACAAGAAAGGAATTCTTGTTTAGGCAGTTTATATCATCCGTACATAGTGCTTTGATCTAAGATTGAAATTTATGCTTGTATGAACTAAGGTCCAAAATATCGAATAAACAAGTGTTTCCACGACTCTACCAACCACCCGGCCAATCCTCTTCCACGCTAGGCCTTTTCCCTTTTTCATGGCTACATATCTTTACGGATAAGGAATGGGAAATCTTTCTCCTGTTCCACAAATCAAATGGTTCATTTCCTCCGGGAGAAGCCATCTCTTTCTCAACAATATTTTGGTCATTTGATCCAATAGCCTTTCGTTAGATAGGAACAGATTCGCTAAATACTGATAACTCTCGAACAGAATATGAGAGGAGAAAGATCCTTTAGATAAGGAACTATTGATTCTAAGTCTTCTTTGCCATCTCTGACGACGCCCCAACAATTCGTAGTACTTTTCTCCCTTATGGAACCAACTGTCTTCTTCTATATATGAAGAAGGATGCTTATTTAGGTCAGGACTCTTCTCATCTAAATGATCATCTGAAAAAAATTCTCGAGGTGAAAGCCAAAAGTACAGGTATATGACTACGAGAAAGAATGGCTCCGAAGGTTCCCAAATAAATCGGTTTATTATAAAAAAGCTTTGTTCTTTTGAAAATCTGTCTTGTTTCTGGTGCTGAATTGTTTCATTCTCCGAGAACTCCGAATCATTCTCTTGAAGCTCCTCCTCTTGAAGCTGATCTTCCTCAAGATAAAAAGGCCAGTTGCCCTGAAATGACTCGGCCCAATAAGGAAGTCCCGATTTTATAAGCTTTTTGATATTCTCAATTTCGAGATTATCAAATATATAGCGAAATATTCTAGGAGACCGGACTATGTCTATTTCTATTTGATTTTCATTGAAGAAATCGTTCTCTATCTTCTGCGGGTTCACGGCTTCATGCTCTTCTTCAAACTCCGATTCGTTTATTTCTATTTCATTTCTCAATCTACTACGATAACGGGTAGAAAAAGAATTCTGTTGCATCATATCTAACGGATTCTTTGGTTCGGACCGAAGAAGTAATGTCTCACTGCTATTTTTTTCTATCCATGAGCATCCCACCAGAAAGCCTTCTAATTCTAATAGGTTCTGAACTAGCTGAGAATCATTCTCAAGAAATTCAGAAGAAGTGATCCAATTTTTGACATCGGGTCCGGGTGAAGACCAAAGATCTTGAGTGACCAATCCGGCAGAACAACTCAAAAGATAAAGAAGTATCGTTATTTTCTTCAAATTTGTTTCAAGTTCGACGTACCATTTGTACAAATAAGAACTCCATATTTTATTCCTCGCGATAGGGTCCTGCATATAGATATATATAGGATCTATGGGAAAATTGCTTAGAAATATATTTTGTGCAAAAACTCTTCCTATCTGATACAAAAAGATCCTATGATCCTGAAACCATCTTATGTGAGTTTGAAAATCCCAAGTCTGTCTAAAAGAAGCGAATCGAATTGAATTCGTTTCTTCTATTATGTATTTCCTCTGTGTAATACTAATTGATAGGACCTCATTGTTAAGTGCTACAAGATGTTGTGCATTCGAACTCATGGTTATAGACCCAAATTTCTTACTATCGAATATTTGATTTTCCAAGCCAAATCCCCTAGTATATGAAAGAATCCGGAAGTACCTTCGTTGTTCTGGAATAGTAAGCCTTCGTATCTTAATGAATGTATTAAATTTATTCAGGCCTATTAGAGCGGGATCCACTTCTCGGGGAATATGAGTCGAAGCAATAACTAGAATATTTCTAGTAAAACATCTTTGACGATCCTTGGAATTGGAAAGAGAGCTCTCTTCTAGATGGAGGGATAAATACCTCAACTCATCCCGATCCAGATCATGAATGTTTGGAATCCATACTATACAAGGAGATATTGTTTTTGCCAAATCGAATTGCACGGTCATATCCCAATAAAATGGGTTATTGCTAGTTAGCCTATCCTGTGTCATATTGAAAAGAATCTTATCAAAATTAATATTCTTAGCAATATCGCCACTATCATCAACATCAAAATCATCAACATCAAAAGGAATAGAAGTAATACCCTCATCCTCACAGTCGTCGAATTCACCTCCAACCCAATATGATTCACCATCCAAAAAAGACCAAAAAGACGCCTCGTAAAAATCGCAATCGTAATCGTATAAATACCGGTACTCGAGCGGATATATCTTAATGAAAGGAAGATAAGAATTTTTCGCTAGGGATTTGACCAAATAGGATCGCCCAATTCCTATAGAACCTATCACTAAAACACTCCTAGAAGGGTACGGGGCTAAGCGAAGCGAAAAGGGGGTTGGACGAGATGACAAATGAAAAGTCCCCCACGAGGTTATTGTCTCATAATAAGCAAGAAATATCCGTCTTTCCGCTAAACAGGATTTATTGAACTCATAATTCAATAGATCCTTTTGCTGCATTTCAAATAAGTACCGTAAATAATTGGATCCAGGTTGTTCCACTATTTCATCTAAAAGATTACTCTGAGTCAAACTCCATAGAATTTCATTAATCCTTTTTTCTGTACTTAAGGTGCAGAGCTGAACCACAAATTCTTTTTCTTGATCATCAACCCAATCGGTGTCCGCCACCCAGGATTCTATTTCATCATCCCAGTTCCCCACCTTTTTTCTTTTCCTTATCAATGAATACATCTCTATACTTGTAGGACTTAGATGTCTCGTATTTATAAAAAAAATGATTTGATTGATGAAATTATTTGGGATGAGACTTATGAAAGAACTTATGCGATAGGTGAGATAAGAGATGAGCAAATCGATCCGATTTCGATTCTCAGATTCTTCCTGAAAAAGTAGTAGGTATCCTAGTTCTATCAGAAAATTGAAGAATTCTCCTATGTATTCTTCCAGAATAACATAGTATTTTTGCAGAATAGCAATAACTGGACGGGGATTCTCTATAAATCCAATGGGATCCTGGAAAATAACTGGAAAGGGATCCTCTAAATTCTCTGACCTGAAAGAAGATATAGGATACCTATCCCTAAGTTTTTCCAACTCCATGAAGCATGATGGATTTGCCCAAGATTTGATCTTTTCAAAATCTAGAAATAACTGACGACAGGTTTTGCAAATGAAGGTAAGACCTCTACAAGCGAGATATCCAGCAAAAAGAAGAAGGAAAAGAATTGAAAAGAGGAACTCAGCCGATATCAATGACTTATTCCTATATGAGAAGAATAATGAAAATGTACAAGAAAGAAAAGGAGAAGACCCATTAAAAGAATCAGTCTTTGTTCGAGACAGATTAGTCTTTTTTCGGAGTAGCTGTACTAAATGAAGATTTGAAATCTTCTTACTTATCAGAGTCCATTTCATCAAAATCTTCTCACTTATCAGAGTCCATTTCATCAAAATCTTCTCAAGATATACCCATGGTATATCCAGAATATCTTGAATTTTGGATATCACGGTTGGGAATATAAAATAGGAAAAAATCTCGGAAAGGATGAATCTGAAATATTTGAACCCGCTCGTAGTAAAGATCGTGAGCAGCCATTCTTTGTAAATAGTCCATTCTAAGTAAATAATATTTTCTTCAATATTCCCTTCGAAAAGTTTTACAGAAAAAAGTTTTTTTTTATTGATTATTTTGATATTTCTTTTTTTAACGTATTTCTTTTTACTTCGAAAACCAAAAAGACTCCTTTTTTCCTTCTTTCCGGATGGTAAAGATTTCTCAGAACATGGATTTGATCCACAGTCCATGTTTGAATTGACACTGAGATACTGATGCAAGTTCTTCATTTTTGAATCAGATCGATTCATATCTGAAAAAGATTGCCAAAAAGTTTTTTCCAATCTAAAAAGGTCCGCGATCGAGGAACTAGCTCTAGAAACGACTGGATCAGATTGAATTGGTCTTAAAAGGTCCGCGATCGAGGAACTAGCTCTAAAAACGACTGGATCGGATTGAATTGCATAAAGAGTTCTTGGAAAAATGAAAGATGTATAGAATCTATTATAGAATTTTTGATACAATTTATACATGAAAGATTTGTACAAGTTCTCTCTTTTGTCGCTACTTTTTGGAAAATCCTGATCCTGAGGTATGTTTATGTCAGATACCCTTGCAGAAAGACTCAAAACAAAATGTTTTTTTTGACCGACGTACAAAGAAACTATTTTGTTGCGAATAAATGAGATATTGAGGAATTTTCGATATGTAAGATCCTCATTATTGATACGAATTTTTTCCACAAAAAAGGGAAATCTTTTCTTACAAGAGACCCAGAACCAAAAGTGATGTAGATCATTCCAAAATCGAAGTCCATTTGCTTTATAAAAAGAAGATATCATAGAACTTCTATGAAATGCTTTCACGGGATTCAGCCAATTGTCTCGATCATGGGGTATGATGGAGAAATAGGAATCCGTGTTATCAAAGGATTTCATGCGATTCTTTCTACTATGGGATGAGTCAATCATCCACTTTGATATTTCGTTGAAATAAAATGGGAATATTCTTTCTTCATTGATCCATAATTTCGATCCTTGGGAAGTATTATGATCGTCCAATCTTTGAGAAGTATTATGATCGTTCAATAAGAAGGGTTTCAATTTCTTCAAAAGAACGATTTGAAGACGTAGTGGTTCGAACGACTTCTCCTGGATCGGATCTTTCAATTCATAAATGTACATCTCAGAACTATGAATGGCGATATTCCCGATATGTACAGAGAATCGGGGATATAACCAGTACAAAAACTTAGGAAAAAAGATAAGTAACTTAAGTAACTTATGAAAAAAGAGACGTGCCATGGGCAAAAGGACAAGAAATAACTTAGTGAAAGTGAATTCGTATATGTCGAAAATTTCGGACCAATCAATCAAATCCCAATAACTCGAAAAATCAGTGATATGGCATCGTAATTGATCTCGTAAATCTCGTAATTGATCGAAGACTACTTGAAGCTTCTCCTGTTTCGAAGAGAAATATCCCAGGAAATCTTCCTGGAGATTCTGGAACTCATTCGACCATTTGCTATATGCATCAGGATACCCATTCCTGGATCTCTGGGTTCGACAAATAAAAGGGTCGAACCATTTCTTCTCACTCTTTGCCCAATTGGATAAATGTTGATTGATCGTAGATTTCGTCCTAGTTCGATGATTCATACTATCTTTTCCAATGGAATCCTTATTCGGCTCCGTTATTGATAGAATGAATCGATTTACCATTTCTGCAAATCGATCTTCTGCATTCGATTTCTCCTTCGGAATCATAGAATACCCGGGGGAAATAGGATGAATTGAGACGGTTTTTTGTAAATACCTAATTATTTTGAATAGATCCACCAGTTCTTTATGTTCCGATCGCCGCCTGAAGGGGACAAAAGAAACACCCAATTTTCTCTTCCAAAGAGCCTTCTCTACAGGGGACCTCTCCGTAGGACTCGAACCCAGATAAAGTTCTGACCATCTGTCAGAGAAAAAAGAATGAATGGATCTTGTAGGATTCCCAAGAAATTCTTCGATTTCTTCCGGAAGCAGATTATTATTCATCCGCTTTTCACCTTCTGCGGATAGCCGGAACTTTGAGGAAGATCCAAAAAGAAATTTCGGGAATCGACCTGATTCTATCTCTGTTCGTTCCACATCCTCATTTCTAATGGAATCGAAATGATGTATGGATTGATTAGAAGATCCTTTTGGAGGATACAAAAGCGAAATTACAAATCTATTAATATTAGAAGATTCTTCTCTAGATCCAACCGAATTCATAGGTATAGGAAGAAACCCCCTCAAATAGATATTTTTTCGTTCAACTATATTTCGATTTTGAAGACGACATAAACAGACCCCTAGTACAAGTAGCATCACACCCCTTACCACATTTTTGACGACACCATGGACACGTTTTACTACATTTTTGATCCTGGAATCTCGAGTTATTAAACCTGTTTTGGTTAAATATCGATTGCTTCCTGAACCCTGGGAATTTTTGGAAAATAGGATACCCAAAATTCGGGAGTCAAAGAGTCTCATAAAGCGTTCTTGGTCGAAAAAAATGTCTATGAAAGAGTGAGATTTCTTGATCTCTCTTAATATCTCTCTCCAGTCCAAGATCCAGCTGGATATCCAATCATGTGCTGTATTTTTCTTTTTTTTTTTCATAGAGTTCCTACTTTTCTTTAAGATTATTATGAAGAGTATTAATGTTATCCTTATTTTACTACAAAAAATGCTGATGATGATTTTCATTTTGACTTCTATTTTTTAGGTATTGGTTGTTGATTAGAAAATTAGGTAATATTTCTTCACTGATTGTTTAATATTTGAATCATTGATTCTTTCAGTCACATAAGTCTTAATTTCACATCTCCGAATGTGAAAAGACGTAAAAATATCTTCATATATCAGACGTTCGCTAATTAGTACTGCATCTTCAAAATTGTAACCCTCCCATGGCATATAAGCTACCAATATGTTTTTCCCTAAAGCGAGTTCCCCACCAACTGTAGCGGCACCGTCTGCTAAAATTTGACCTTTTCTCAAACATTTACCTCCCTGAACCCGGGATTTTTGGTGGATCAAAGTTTTTTTTCTTAATTCCAATACCAAACTTGATCAGATCACTCCAATCATCGTCTGAATTATCTTCAGACGATGAATCCAACCAACCTGGATCATTCCATCGTATCGTAGCATTCATAATTTCGAATATATGAATGCATATCGCGAAATCGACATGCGTTTGAATAAAGTAATCAAATATGTCCGATGTTTCGCGATTTTTTTCAAAATTTTCTTTGATTTTTTTGAATTGTTTGCAATAAGACTTCATGTAGACTCTCAAATCGCTTTTACAAGACAAAAACACTTGCTCCTTGGAGCACAAATGAAGGCCGGCTCGTAACCCGGCCATATTAGAGTGGATTCGTTTCAACTGTACCTGAATCATATTCAATTCATCAATACAATAAGACTTCGCAAGGTTATAAAATTGTATTGTGTGAATAGAATTATTGTGCCCAGGTTCTAAAAACCTGTTCTGAATTTGGCGGGGCCCGTTAGCCAGATTACTGGCCTCTATCAATGGAACGAATTCCGCTTCGTAAAGCTTTTCAAGATAAGATATAAACTCGTCGATCGAAATGCGCTCTTCGGAACAAAGAAAAGTTAAAAGCACTATTTTAAAAAGGAGATTTTTGCTCCTACAAAAATTGATTAAGAAGGGTGGAAAGATACTATCGAATGGATAGCATATTTCCATTTTCAAAGATCTATTGATGGTTTGGTTAATGGATTGATCCAATTTTGCATTTTCTATAATTTCAGAAAACAAATTGCACAATCCTAAGTCGGCGTTAATGTCCACAAAAAGATCGACTAAAGTGAAAATATCATAAAGCTCTACTTTAATATCATAAAGCTCTACTTTGTGTTCAAAGTATATGCAGCGATTTATAATCGCTGCACTAAGCTCTTTTCGAAAACGCTCAGTCATCTCATTCAGACTCATTTGTTCATTCTTGAATTGAACAAGAAATTCACAAAGTTGATCTAAAAGGATTCCGTTTAAACGAGCGTGTGCACGTGAAGTTCTTGCACAATTTTTATACAATTGTGCTTCTCTACCCTCTTCTATATGTCCATAGAAGACATATCTGCGCCGAAAACAATTTTCACTAAAGAGAGATAGTTTTAGTGTTAACTGGAGTAACACTTTTTGCATCTTTTCGCTTAGATAACCAAAAATCGACCCTCTGTAACCATTCGTCGTTAGTAATGAGTTTCGTACTAAGCATAACCATAAACGAACATAAGTGAAAGATTATCACCCTGTTCAAAATGTAGTCTGAAACAAAGACTTCGACTACGTCTTGCAACTTCGAAATACTCAATTTGGAATTTTTCATGCTCCTCCTACACTATAAAAAAAAAAAAGAAAAATAAAAAAATGTGAAAATATTCACTTAATATTTGATCCATTCGATGGATCAGTTTAACTATAAAAATGCAATCTTCCGATGCGCCTTGGACTGAATAGATCTGCTTCTCTTTGTTCTTACGAACGGAGTTGTTCCCTTATTTTGATTTTCAATGGGATGAAATCAAAATGAGCCCTTTCTGATACAGAATCTACTGCAAAAAGGTGAGGTACACAGTATATAGTCTTTTGAGTTTAATGCGATAAAATAAAGTGACATAGTTTCTATTTCTCTTAAGGAGTATTTCCATGGGTTTGCCTTGGTATCGTGTTCATACTGTCGTATTGAATGATCCCGGTCGATTGCTTTCTGTTCATATAATGCACACAGCTCTAGTTGCTGGTTGGGCCGGTTCGATGGCTTTATACGAATTAGCGGTTTTTGATCCCTCTGACCCCGTTTTTGATCCAATGTGTATGATTATGATCATACATCTTTTAGATTATGATAATATCTCTTAGATTCAGCATCCATGGCTGAATGGTTAAAGCACCCAACTCATAATTGGCAAATTCGTAGGTTCAATTCCTACTGGATGCACCCTAATGGGAATGTTCAATAAGTTGGCTCTCTATGGATGGGATCTCATCATCCATCCATAACGAATTGAATATGGTATATTCATACCATAACATAGGAAGATTAAGAACTCGAATCCTGATCAATACTGGGACTCATAGGGAAGAAATTGGAGTTATGGATGGAATCAAATATGGAGTAGTTACAGGAAAAAGTCTTCGGTTATTGGGGAAGAATCAATATACATACTTCTAATGCCGAATCAGGATCAACTAAGACAGAAATCAAGTAAGTATTGGGTTGAACTCTTCTTTGGTGTTCAGGTAATGGCTATGAATAGCCATCGACTACCCCGAAAGGGTCGAAGAGACCTATTATGGGACATGCAATCCATTACAGGCATATGATCATTACGCTTCCATCAGGTTATTCTATTCCACCTCTTCTAGAGATTCTAAAGAAAAGAACTTCAAGAAAAATACTTAATAACACGGCGATACATTTATACAAAACTTCTAGTCCAAGTACACGCAATGGAGCTGTAGACAGTCAAATGAAATCCAATCCACGAAATAATCTGATCTATGGACGGCATCGTTGTAGTAAAGGTCGTAATGTCAGAGGAATCATTACCGCAAAGCATAGAGGGGGGGGTCATAAGCGTCTATACCGTAAAATCGATTTTCGACGGAATCAAAAAGACATATCTGGTAGAATCGTAACCATAGAATACGACCCTAATCGAAATACATACATTTGTCTTATACACTACGGGAATGG
>JAMFTS010008278.1:0-14948 GCA_028095005.1 Rhynchospora pubera
CAATTATACATGTTCTAGTCATGTACTAGATCAAGTAGTCAACAAATGAACGAATCTGGTTAGATTAATTCTAATACATTCATAATTTGATCACTTAATCAAGTATCAAATCGACTTCAAATTTTACAAAATTTATATGAAAACACATCGCCGGTAAAATTTAACAAAATAAACGATTTGAATTTAAAATTTATTAAATATTTTAAAAAAAGAAAGGATACTGCTGAGGACGCGCAGTCCTTTTTTTTTACGCTGATACTTGTGCGATTCGCGTGCGATACGCACCGGGTGCGCCACCTACCGCACCGGATTATTTTAAGTAATTTGTCTAACCGATTCGGTCGCCGACTCGGCATAGATACGCGTATCTCGTTTAATTTGAGGGCCGCATCGCATTTAATTTAAGGTGTCATATAATATGTCGGGATTATGATGGGCGCATGCCTCTAACGCAGCTATCGCACAGAAGGAAATTAAAACTACAGACCCCATCCGTAACTCGTTTAATATATACCTCTCTTGTATAACTTGTTTTTTACTTGTGGGACTAACTTTACCTCAAAACCGGACGCACAACTCAATTTATGAGATACTAAACAAAGCTAACATTGGGCCTTTAATGGATCAAAAGGTGATTTGTGATGGTAAAGATTTGTTAATCAAATATACGTCCAAAAAGTCCAAAGATATTTAATAGCCAATGGGATTGCTATCTTGTCATTGTCAAACGCCAGTTTTAAACTATAATGTTTTTTTTTTAAATTTAGATATTAATAGAAGTACTATAAATTTAAAAAAATAAATTGTTGAACTAGCTAAGCTCAATTTTTAGCTACTAAAAAAATCAATGCTATATAGTTCAATCCGTTAAAAAAAAAATTTATATACACCAAAATATTTCCCATTAGTTTTTTTTAATTACAAAAATATATTAATATTAATATATATTATTATTTTAATTATTTTATATATACAATCGTATTCGAGTTTTTTTGAAAAATACCGTATCCCCGCACCCGCATCGTATCCTATACGACACCCGCACCCGCACCCAAGTAACATAGGCGTCTGCCTATATAATGATATCAGAAATGATAACTGTCATTTGCAGTTTTGTCATCTCTTGTCATCGCTAAATACAAAATGAACACATAAAATATACAAGGTAAACATATATACAATCAAAGTGAACACTTATAAACAAATAAGTATTGTCATCACTTATTTAGACTTTTATATGCATATTCAACTTATTTTCATTGAACTTATTTGTTTGTAAATGTTCACTTTGATCGTTATATATGTTCACTTTATATATTTTATGTGTTTACTTTGTACTTAGCGATGACAGAGATAATAAAATTGCAAATGGTAGTAATCAATTTTCTAATGATATTATTAGACTGTTCTCTTCATATACCTTCTCCATCAAGATTAACTTCTAATATTTGGCAGTAATCATGCTTGAATTCTCAAATTTTACCCAAAATGAAAAGGAAAACCTGCTATTTTATTACAAGATAGGCCTCCTTCCAACTCATTTGTAGAAGAAATTTAAACTGAGTTCAGGTCAGAGCGTTTATACCAAAACCCTAAGCTGATGAATTCCATTTCCTCGTGTCCTCTTTGCAATTTCTATCCCAATTTTAGACCCAAACCCATAATTCGACGAGATGTGCGACCACCAATCTGCCCCGGAGAAGAGGCAAATTTGAAATGGAGAAATCTGAAGCGGGACCTCACACCAGAGGAAAGGATGGCCATTTCTCGTCTCCCTAAAATAATGGCTGACAGATGCAAGGCACTAATGAAGAAACTGATATGCTTCAATTTCCATGACGAAAACCTTCATCTTTTGTTAGCTGCTTGGGTTAAAACCATGAAACCAACAAGAGCTGATTGGTTGGCTGTTTTGAAAGAAATGAAGAAAATAGAACATTTTCTCTACATTGAGGTCAGTTCTTTTCTAATTAGTTATTTGTGTGGTATGTTAATTAGCCAATTCTGTGGATTTTATGCTTTTCATCTCATACATGGCATTAATTTCCAGCATAATTCGGTATTTGTTCGTACAATATTCTACTTAAAAGCTGAATGAAGTCTATTGTAAATTAGTAAACTTCCCTAAAATTTTTGACATCAACCGAACTTGTTTGATAACTGTGCACAAACTGGAAACCAATATTTCAAAATTCTTTGGCTTGATTTCGTTTGAAGATGGATCATAGTGCTAGGGGCAGAATTGTCATATATTGAAAGAGCATAATTTATGAACTGGCTAGTCTGTCAATTGGGGTCCGCAATGTTGCAATATCAGCTGCAAGAAAAGAAAATTTAGATAACAGGTTATTCTGCAAAAATATTATCCGAGGTCAAAATATTCAGGGACATCTTTGTTATATTCATTCTGAAAGAATAGTATTATCTCATGTACTTAAATTTATCTTGACTGACTGATACTATTCTTGTTTTTGATAGGTATATGAATATGCATTATTAGAAGATACATTTGAAGCCAATGTACGTGACTATACCAAATTGATCCACACATTTGGGAAACAAAACAATTTACATAAAGCTGAGGGAACTCTAGATAACATGAAAAGGAGAGGCTTCACATTGGATCTGGTAACCCTAACTACTCTAATTGACATGTACAGCAAGGCTGGTGACCTCAAACATGCAAAAGAAATATTTGATGAAATTAAATTACTTGGTATAGATTATGATAAAAGAGCTTACGGATCAATGGTAATGGCATACATACGTGCTGATATGTTAGAAGAAGCAGAGAGTTTAATTAAAGAATCTGAGGCTCGAGAGATATATACAGGAACTGAAGTTTACAAAGCATTGCTAAGAGCTTACTCCAATAAAGGTGATTCTAAAGGTGCACAGAGAGTATTTGATTCTATACAATTTGCCAGGGTTGTACCTGATTCTAGGATTTGTGCTCTTCTAGTGAATGCTTATTGTTTAGCAGGACAAACTAGTGAGGCTCGGTGTGTGATAGAGAACATGAGGAGAGCTGGTGTGAGGCCTTGTGAGAGGTGCATCACTTTAATAATAGGTGCTTATGAGAAGGATAATAGCCTTGATAAGGCATTGGATTTTCTTGTAGAGATGGAATTGCCATTTCTCAAGATATATTAGGAGTTTTGCAAGGATGGTTTGATAAAATTGGCGTGAAAGAAGAAATGGATGAGATTCTGAAAGAAGTCTCCCTGTTACAGGGTTGAGACGATTGTAAAAGGAATGGTAATTAGTGATATCTGATTTTTTTTTTTTTTTTGTTCTTGGGCTGAACAGTATCAGAATGACTGAACACTCGTAAATTAGACTGTAAACAAAACAGAATTAAGCAAGTTGCGTTCCTCTTTCTAAGACATGGAAAGTAAAACAACAGCATAGTTTCTCTTCTAGTACTGCTATCTTTCAACATAAAATTTCTTCAGAAACAATTTGTTACTAAGTTTTCCAGAAAGTTCATATTCGTATGGTTATTATTGTATATTCTGATTTTAGTGATGATTTAATTTATAAAAAGGCATATTTTAAAACTGAGTAAAGTATCAAGTGAAAGTTTCTAATGACCAAATTTACTTAAAAAAGGCTGTACGCAGTAGTACGTGCAAGCTGAACTCTAGTTATGCAAAAAGGAAAAGTGTCAAGGTATTTTTTTTTTGAAAAGTTGAAACCAAAAGAGGGCTAACGTGCTTCAAATATTAAAATATCACAAAAAGAAAAACACCTTAGCAACTTGCATTGGTTTGATCGAGATGCAATTTGTTTTCCCCTTATATATAAATAATTTTGAATTCTATCTATTTTTTACTTAACTATTTCATGACTTTAAAAGTAGGTGGACTTGTTTTCTTCGTATGTAGGTGGACTTAGGCCTATAAACTCATAAAGATTTAGGCCTATAAAAGTAGGTGGACTTGTTTTCTTCGTATGTGTTCGGTGACGCGCGTCACAATGCTTGCTTTGCCAATGAAAAGGGAAGATACATCTGTCAAAAAGACAAAAAAGAAAAAAAAAAAGTGAAGATACGGAATACATCACGCTCACGCCAAGCCAACACAAATGAACAAGAAATCTTTCCGCAAATTTACGTGCAAGATAGAAGCGGACAAGGAATTTGGAAGAAAAGTTGGGTAGTATTTTTTTATGTTGATCTCACCAATGCTCTCAACATAGCTTTGCTTTATCTTTTGAAATTGTTTGTCGAGCGGATAGAGCAAAACGTGATACATCAAGTAAAAAGGGCACATGCCAGTTGACGAAACGAATATGATAGCCTGGTTTTCGCAAATAATAATATAAGATAAAAACTTTCAGAGAAAGATGTTTTAGGAGTAATGCTAGAATCAAACATATAGGACGTCAAACACGATCCAAACGTAGCACATTAAAATTTTAAACGGTCGATCCAAACGCTCAATATGATCTCTATATTAAAACATCTTTGATAATCAAATTTTATATTTTTTCATATTTTCTAACTACTTTTTTCGAATTTTCAAAATTGAAGGGTTCAGAACTTTTTAGATTGAGCATATTGAAAAATTCCAAAAAAATAGTAAAAAATTTTGAAAAAATATAAAATTTGGTCTCCATGAAGATTTTATAACACAGAACAATTTGTGCGGTTTGGATCGGCCATTTCAATTTTAAAAATTAAAATTTCATCGCGTTGGACAAGTGTACGTGTCCTATATGTTTGACACTAGCAACCCCCATGTTTTAGAAGCCCTAATATACAACTGCCTGGTTCTTTATTTTGCACATAACTACTAGTAACGAGCAGTTTTCAAGGTTTAATTGAAAATCATCTATCTTTTTAACGAGAATTAAGCATACAGAAAAGTATATAGGATACAGTTAGTATATTCAAACTTCTCTTCTTAAAAGCAGTGATCCAGAATTCCTATTCCTAGTTGTATGTATTCACCTTGCCATATTCTCCATGAAGGTCATAAAATCACAGATTGAAACACTAAACTCTGGCCATGAACCAAATACTTTTGTGGCACTGGGTATCTTTACACAAAACAGAGTTAGACATACACATATAAAAATTATGTACAACGTATCAATGTTTATAGCTATATTATCTCGGGGAAAAAATGGTTGCTAATCCCTGATCAACAGAAATTTGAATTGAAGGCCCATAAGACATGAGATATTGCTTTTGTTTTTGTTTGACATCTGCATCGTGCAAAGAAAAGTTTACATCTCCTCTTGCTATCACCTCTCCATCAACATCAACTATCCCCCCTGTTTTAGGGTTTCCAACTCGCTGACCTGGTACCAATTGAAATGCCTTCACCTGCCGAATCAATTCACATTATTATACAATTTGCAAAGTTACATTATATAATTCATTAACGAGAAGGGTTAAATCAGCCCATGTTTAGCCACAAAGTTATAGTCTAAAATAGTTTGAAAACTGGGAAAGTTTACCTTGAGATAGGTGACATAAGGTGAATTTACGTAAGTGCCATCTCCCATCTTAAGCATTAGGCTTAAGAGCACCGATCTTGGGCAATCTCTTACTATCACAGCATCCAAGTACCCGTCTGAAAACTGCAATTTTTCAAAAAGTACATATTGATTCTACAACCCAAAGGTAATAAAAAAGAAAAAAGTAACAAAGAAAAATTCTACAATTCTTAAAACACTGAAATTACAAATAACACCCTCAAAATTTCCAAGATTGGCAGAAATCAACCAATATGTTTCGCATTAACCACTATGATTGTACATCTGAGATACTTGTAAATTAAGTAATTAACCCAACCTTAAGAACTGCTTAATTAAAAAAAATGTAGAATGTCAAAATGACAAGCCCTAGTCCAAAAATCCAAATTAAGAGAAAACTGTTCTGATGTTTGGTTCCATCGATTGGTTAAAAGAGATTTTGGCTCAAAGTCACTGTGATAAAAGTCAGGGATAAGCCTTTTTGTTTTTGGAGAATGTGATAAAAACTTGTCTTAATGATCCCTCTATTTTTTGGACAATGTGTTAAGCTGTTGGGTCTGATTTGTCAAAAGAGCCAAAATATATATAACACTCAATCACACCAACCTTAGCTTCAGGTGCTGGCATCACATCTTGGCTACACCAGGGCACATTATTAAGCCAAACATACACAAATGGTCCCTCTATTGACCTCCAATGTGACTCCTCATATGAAACAGAGGGTCCTTGGTATCCCTTTGACTGCAAAGTTTTAACTTTGCTAATTTGCATTTCTGAGGACAAATTGGGGTCGTCATGCTGATTTGATTTCTCTATTTGGGTTAGCGGCACCCCAACCGATTCATATCCCGGGGCAGGGACAAATTGAGCATTTCCATTGTACTTCCTCAAATTCATTATCCTTAGGAGGGACTGCAGATAAATAAAACACAAGTTTCAACACTTAAAATATCTCTGTTTTACAATGTAAATGAAGATGCTGTAAACATTATAGAGAGACTAACATAAAAATCAAAGCGAGCACTTCCCATCCATCTATACTTCTCCGACTCTATATCGATATCAGCTATGAGGCCTGTATATACCATAAAATTTTTAAAATATATAAAAAAACACAATTGTGACTATTATTATTATATAAATATTTTTTTTGCTTTTAATTTGTAATCTAGTTACCCCAAGTTAGCATCAATACACTAAAGAATTTAGTCTCTCCTTGTACAACAGATGCCACATCAAGGGTACGTTTGTTACCTATCATCACATCATCATAGAACAAACAAGATAGCAGTTATTAAAAGTTGCACATATTTACTCACATGAATAAAGCATGAAAAATAGTACAAATTGATAGATAACCTCTAATAACTGAGAAAACAGCATTTGATATGGAGCATGGCTCCCCCCCAGATTCCAAGAGAGATTTTGCCATGCCATTTCCTGATCCTAAAAAAAAAGGAAATTTGTTTTATAAAAATAAAGTTTATGGTTCACTCATGGAATTTGATGGAAAAGTAGATCAAAGATAGGTTGTGGAAGCAGAAAAAGACATCAAACCTGCTGGGATTATGCCGAGTGGAACTTTAATAGCCTTGTTCCAGTCTTCTCTCTGCAATAATCCATTCACCACCTGTACAAAAGATGAAACCAAAAATATTATAATAAAAATAATATTATCTGTCAAGGTGTACAGATCTGCAGACGCTATTGATAGTGGAAAGTGGAAACATTAAAAAATAATATAGTCCCATGAAGATTGAATTCAAGTGAAACAAATAAATGGAAATTTCAAATTAATATAAAGAAATAATAACTATCAGGTTACCCATGTGATTGCATTAATTTAATAAACCATTGGCCACAATGCACTGAAGTAGTCAAAATTAATATAAGAAATTATAATGTTGTCAACTTATCACAATAAATATTTTAAACTATTGGCTGCCGATACTAAATGAAATTTCAAAATCTCCTAATAAATGAGAATCTACTTCAGTGAGTGCTCATCCACTAACTCCACTACACATGCATCATCCTGAATTCTGATAATTTTGTGAAGTTATTATGGTACCTATGTGCAGATCAGATGCCTAGTTTTGATAATTCAGATAAAGTTAAGAAATGCATGTATCAAATAAACTATTTAAATAAAAAAAAACACTCCAAACAAGTAACACTACATGCAACGATTAAACTCTGTAGATTCCACAACCAAACCCAAATCAAGTAAGATTTTAAATCTCACTCATCCTACCTCCTTCGAGCTTAACCATTTGAATAGATTAATCTTTAAAGTTTAAATTAAAAAGCAATTAAGTTCAGGAGAATGCAGAGTTCTGACCTCAACAAGGACACCATCACCACTAACACAAACAATTCCATCAAATTTTCTGACATCAAGCGAACCCGCAATTTCTTGTGCATGCAGTTGAAAATTTGTTTCTAGAAAACAACAGAAGTTACAAATATTTCAGGACAGATTTCACATAAAGCGAAACCAAATCAAAATGAGAAGACTGGAAGATAACTGACCTTGCATAGTATATAAGATATTGGCGGCATCCAAAAGTGGCTTTACTTCATTTGCGAATATTTTTCTTCCACATTGCTTCCCTCCAAAAGGGTTCACAATTATGAACAACCTTTTTGGCCGACCTGTTACATGAAGAAGATATATATAATTTCGCAAAAAGTAAGAGCCAATTCCAAACTGAATTAATCATGTTGAATTTATTTGGTGAAAACCAAGAAAGTCTCAATCTGGTTATCAGTCATCTAAATTTAAATGGTTCAGGTAAAGTCTAACATATTGGTTTTGCATACATCTGTTATCAAAGTAAAGGTTTAATTACACATCACCAACTACCAACCCCTCCTCTCATTCTCTAAGGAAAAGGAACACATTTGAGGGGTTTGCGCACAACCCTTCAATTAGTCAACCAAGCATTTAATAGCCCTACAAGATAGAACTGTCAAGCAGTACTAGAAGCTAACTTACCCCATCTCTTAATTGATTTCAGTTTGTGGTCCTGGCAGAGCATCATTTTCATTTCTTAACTTTATTTATTTATTTTCTTGTTTAGGATATCCAACCCTTTCTATCACACAAAACAAATCTCAATACTCCATTTTTGGCATTTTTTTTTCTAACTTTTATTCAATTAAATAGCGTCAATATAATAACAAAAACAACTGAAAGTGTTATAATGAATGAATGAATGCAACATAAACTAAGAGCCATTATGAAGCTTCAATTAAGAACTCATACCTAAAGATCCAATACACGCGCTCAATCTGTCTCCCCAAATCATCCCTTTCTCTTCAGTCTCCAATTCAAACACGTAGTCTCTTCTCACTCTCTTCACTTCCTGCTTCCTCGTTCCCAAGCAAGATGCCTCCTTGATCTCCTCGACGAACGATCGGACGACCAAGATCGTCCCTCTCAGCTCAATACCCAAAACCTCTTTATCCAAGCTGAGACGCCTTTCTCCGGCGATAGCCTCCGCCGAGCGCCACCTCAGATCCCCGTTCGCCTCTAGCGCGGCCTCGTATTCGACGCCGTTGATCCGCACGTGCTCCGTTTGGACCGCTTGTTGGGTTTCCGACAGAGGTTCTTCTCCTGCCATTGTTGGTCTCCTTTTTCTCTCTCTGTATCTTTTTTGTTGTTTTACAAAATGAGAGAGCGAGGTGTTTGCACTTTGTACAAGACAGAACAAAAGCAGAGGCAGAGGTATTCTTCTTCAAAGGTTTTCTGTATCTGATTCTGTGTTGTTATATCTGTAGTGAGTTATTGTGATGGGAACATCAATAAGAGTAGAGTTTGATCGGACCGTTGATTTCAGAATCGGGTTGGAACAGGGGATCGGCTTGAAGATTTATGTATCACGTGTACTGCACGCGTTTCGCGGAGATGTAGGAGTTGGAGCGAATTATGAGTCACGAGTCACGACAAGGCTTTTGCCAGTTAGGTAAGTCAAAACTGCCATTCCATTCTTGATTTGTTAATCGTTTTTTTGTGTGTGAATAGTCAAATTGTATGTTGTACCCGAGTAGTGACAGATTACCTTTTCCGAGTTTTTTTTTAATTTACAACTTACCCCCTCACACTGTTTTATATTTTCAACAAACCCAAAAAACTTAGGAAGTTATTTAGAAAAAAAATGAAAAAATACATATTTTTTATATTTTGTACCAATTACATCTTATTTTTTTTCTTTAATTTGATGGTTTGAACATTGGATAGTGTTGCTTAGAAAAGCAGCCATGCGTGCACGCATTCAACCACTACTTGTGTTAGTTGTGTACTGTGTTAGTTGTGTGCCCTAGAAGAAAAATAACTAAGGGGCCGTTTGGATGTTGTAGGAATTTAGGGAATTTGCAATTCTAGGCATAAATTTATTGGAAAGTGTGTAACTTTGTGAAAAATTTGGATTGTTTATAATAAATTTGGCATATGAAATTTCGAAAATTTGCAATTCCCTCTTATTCCAACCCCATCCAAACGCCCCCTAAATAAGTACTGATTGGGTTCCAACATTTCAGGATATTCTGTGGCAAAAGAAGTCAATCCTTCCATGAATTGAGATATTGCCAATCCATGTGCTTTGACTTTAAAATTTTTAAAAAGTGTGGATATTATTGAAATGGAAGTACTGACCATAATAAATGCTTGTGATCTTTCAATATCCTATATCATATGTGATCGTTTATCAAAAAATATCATATGTGATCACTGAAAGATTAGACTTTGAAAGAAAATAAATAGTTTGTTTAATTATTGATCGCCGTTTTATGTCATATATTTATCTAGAAAGTCTATATGGACGAATTCAGCTTGATATGCCTCCAATTGCGACCGTCCAAGTTACATCAATATGGATCACTGTATATGATACATTTTAGGAAAGGATAAGGTTTTTGTGTGGTAACCAAACTTTACATTTATCATACCTCAAGTATTCCTGAACAAAAAAAAAAATATTCGATTTGTCGCTAAAGAGACACCTAACTATCAATGTATTATCCAATTAGATATTTTGAGTTCTAATTTTTTAGGAGGTCTAATCAGTATCAGTATCAGTATTATTATAAATAAAGAAGCGTGGGAGTCCATTTTATTTTATTTTTAATTTTTTCCCGACACGGATCTCATTGCTGGATTGATTTTAGCGATTTTTTCATTTTATGGCGCAACAGTCTGCAGGCCATCGTGTACTAAATTAAAATTATTCAAATAAGCATGATAATGACCTGTTACACAGTTAGCTATTGAGTCATTAGTGTATTTTTTTTTTGTTCTACCCCTGTCTCTTCGACTCTTCGTTTCTCCTCCAAATAGCTTCGAACCGTCCTCCGTCCATTGACGGAATGAAATCCTCGACAGTCTTTTTTTGACTGCTCCAATCAGTCTTTTTCTTTTTTATTTAATATTTCAAAATTTAAAAATTCAAATGTAAAATTTAAACCGTTGATCTTGTTAAATTTTACCGGCGATTCGTTTTCATATAAATTTTATAAAATTTAAAGTTGATTTGATACTAGATCGAGAGGCCAACAAATGAACGAATCTGGTTAGATTAATTCTAATACGTTCATAATTATGTCACTTAATCAAGTATCAAATCGACTTCAAATTTTATAAAATTTATATGAAAACGCATCGCCGGTAAAATTTAAGAAATTCAACGGTTTGGATTCTCCATTTAAATTTTTAAATTTTGAAATATTAAAAAAAAGAAGAAAAAACTGCTTGGAGCAGTCAAAAAAAGGCTGTAGAGGATTTTAGTCCGTCCATTCACTTCCTTCTATTTCATTCGTTCATCGCTTCCTTCTATTTGACCATGCTCCTAAATCCCTATTTCGCCTTTCATCTCTTCTCCTCCTCCTGTAGAACTGGCTCAACCTCATAACCCTCTGTTCTCGGCTTCTCGCCAATCTGGTCGACCTCCTTCCTCCGTTTGTCATTCCCTTCTCCGATAGATCGGTGGAACGACAAAATCCTAAAAATCGATAAATTCTATTTATACATTTTCACCTCTTTTTAAATTCTATATTCCAAGTTCTCCCTCTCTGTTTCATTTGCTGCAATTTTTTAATACTTATTTTTCCGAATTAAAGGATTTTGCTCTCTCACTCTCGCTCTGGCTCTTGAAGTCAATCTCCCTTCTCCGTGTCCTGATGAAAAAACTCCACCTCCGTCCTTCAAGTATTGGCGCCATTCTCCAATGCCTTGCTTCTAGAGGTTACCTCATGAACGGACGCCTCCATTCTGCAATCCTTATCTAGGTTTGCTCGGCAACCAGGCTAGTCACCTCAGTGACCACACGGAGGTTGAGTTCGATGGTAATTTTGTCGAGATTTGTCTATATTTTTAATTAATTAACCTCTGATTTGAGGAAAATCTAGAATCATTACTTAACAAAAATGTCTCGATCTGATTTGAGGAAAATCAATCATTACTTTCTCACTATTGCTTCTCCACCGATGCCAATCCTATCTGTGAGGTCAGTTGCTCTCTGATATTATTTTAAAAATTAGTATACTTTTAGTGAAGTTATTTTTTTACATATGGATGAATTCGAAAATTGTCTTAATTTCTGTTTGAATTACAGTTTCTGTTTAAAAAAAACACGTTATGTTATTTTGTTTGATTTTAAATGGTGATAAAAAACGAAAATCTACAAGTTTTTCCTTTAATATTGTTTCCTTAATTCCTCTTCTAAATAACATTGTTTATTATTATTTTTTGATAAAAAACTTTGTGCTAACCTCAAGCAACTATAAATCAATATTATAGATTCGTTCAGATTTCCTAAGATGATTTGCATATATTCCTTTGGTTTTATGTGATCAATGTCATTTTGTAATATTATTTGGGAAGGTTTGGTTTTATATCAAAGTCCATGAAATAAGCATGTTAGGTTTGGTATAAAATGTTTGATCCATGAATTTGGGGCTTATCTATTTGTATGTGTGCATTACATATGTATAAATTTTTTTTTTTACCCCTCACAGATTGGTAAAATAGATGAGTTTAAATAAAATAAATAAGGAACAAATGCATTTGAAAAGCTAAAAAGTAATGGGAAAAAAATCCTACCATAAACTGTCAAAATATATTTAAATATTGAAATAAATGTAGCATGGATAGAATTGGCAAGGATTCTTTACTGGTACCTAAATTAAACAATCAGGAGAAATCATAGGAAATGAAAATGACTCAAAATTTTTGTAACAGCATGGAGCATCTAATGTATAAATAAATATATATATTCAAAGTCAATATAGTGTTGTGTAATCCTCCTGTACAGGGATTATTTGTGTATCTCTGCTTTAATTGCACGAACAATAATGATTTGTTTCAAATTATTGAGATTTGCTTTACAGGTTGCGCATGGCCTAAGGACATTAATATTGTTTTAAATACATTTAATTTTGTATTTACTGCAGAATGAATACCGTTTTTTTGGGTTATGTTATTCTTATGTCTATATATGATGCTATGCGAGATAAATTTTTGTGTACTTTTTGAAGTGTGATTTTAGTATCTATATTCTGATTATCAAAAGTATTAGTGCCCTGATTACGCAGTGACCGATGGCCTGGAACCACTTACCCTACCAAGCAAAACCTAAAGAAAAAAAAAGAAAACAAATAAGGTGGCTTCTTCTCTCTCTTAATTTAATAAGGGATCTATATTTCTTTTCTTAGGGTGCGTTTGGATAGGTGCGGGAAGAAGGGAAGAAGTGAAAAGAAGTATTGGGAAGTGTGTAACTTTGTGAAGAGTTTGAATTGTTTATAATTTTTTTTCTTCTTCTTCCTTCTTCTTCTTATTTCTTCCAACGATCCAAACGCACCCTTATATTCGTTCTCCGGCTGAAGCTTTAGCTTTTCTTTGATTGTTGTTTGCACTTTGTAGGAAGAATTCAGGTTACAAATGAGTATGGACCGAAAGCATCTTTCCAATTGATGTCATAGATGAGGCCAAGTTTTAAATTTAGTCACAATTTTTATTTGGATTTTTCTTACTTTTGATTTATGTCTCTTCATTGCTTTTTATTCTCTTAATTAAAATAAGATGAAGCAATGATCAAGCTTTTTTTTATCTTGAATGTTTATATATCAATCTTCAGGGCACCGTGAGGTAAATTCAAATACCTTTTTAATTAGTTTTTCGTCTTTGCAAAAATCTGAGAAGATATAGTGTTTAGTAAAGTACCAATTGGTTTCAATTTCTTCCTCTCTTTTTATTTGGTTGTCTACTTATTGTTGTTTCTTCCTGATTAAGGAGGCTAAGAGCAATTACCGCATCGTGATATATATTCCGATGATGAATATTTAACTTTTATCTTTATCGTCATCAACTCATCATGATATTCATATATCGCGCGAAGTGCGATTTACCCTCCTAGTTGGAATAAAGAGATATAAATTGTAGAAAAACAATTACGGGTTCAACAGTTAACTATTAGAATAGTACAAAATTAGCGAGCTCAATTCCCATAGAAAAACTACACAACGTTTCTTCACTTACTTCTGAAGGCACATTTTTTATTTTTGGGTAAATAAATGACTGGATTGAGTATGTAATAACAAATTCACCTAAAAAGGGAATCAGATGCCTTGTGTGACTAACTGATTATACCGCATAAGTTAGGCATGGCTCTGTTTGGATAGTCAGGAATAAGAATTATTATGGACTAAATAACTAATCTGGATTAAGAGACAATCCAAATAGTCTAGGATTAAGGACTTATTCTGTATCAAAGTAAGATTAATTAATATGACTAGATGTTAGAATAAAAAGTGAGATTAAAATTTTGGTTTGTTAACGGTAAAAAATAAAGTTCATTGTTATTGGCTTATTGCTACATCATCCAAACAAAAATCGTTATTATGAGATTAAACTTATTCTTAAGAATTTGAGACTAACAATTTTAATACTGAATAACTAATCCTACTCTTATTCTCTGTTTGGATAGTCAAGAATAAGAACTTTTTTAGACTAAATAGCTAATCTTGATTAAGAGACAATCCAAACGGTCTAGGATTAAGGACTTATTCCTAATCAGAGTAAGATTAGTTAATCTGACTAGATGTTAGAATAAGAAGTGAGATTATAATTTTAGTTTGTTAATGGTCAAAGATAAAGCTCATTGTTATTCCTACATCATCCAAACAAAAACTTTTATTTTGAGATTAAGCTTATTTTTAAAAATTTGAGACTAACAATTTTAATCCTGAATAACTAATTCTACTCTTATTCTCATACGATCCAAACAGAACCTAGACAGAATTTCTTAAAAAAAGTATTCTACTTTCTTGGTTGGATACTTTCTACCCTCCTAGTTGGTTTTTTTGGTTGCTCCGCTGGCAAACTTTGGATTAGCCTTCTTTCAGTAGCGTTTATTTTCTTTTTTTCGGTTACGGATCATATGTAATGATCCTTTTATCAGTACTTTGAC
>JAMFTS010004846.1:0-14944 GCA_028095005.1 Rhynchospora pubera
AAAAAATGACTATCAAGAACGAATTAATCCTTTATTTTTTTTGAAGTACCCTCCCCTGAGACAGAAGAAGAGGAAAAAAGAAATGGAATGCCATATATGGAATGAATAATCAAGAAAAGATCTTTCTTGATTATTTCTTCCATATTGATTCATATACAATTCTTATCATGATTCATGAACGAATGCCTAATTCTTTATATTTATTCATTGATATAACGAGTATTTTATTGAAAGATTCAGTTATTACCGAACAAAGAGAGATTCTCATTATAAAGGATAAGATCAATTCGGAAGCAAGTTTTTGATTATTCTAGCAGACAGAATTCCATTGGTCTAATTTGGGACTCTCCGATGTATCTTTATTCTGTCTACCCCCAAAGAAAGATGCCGATAATACCGAACTAGTCCTTCCATTTTTTGTGGCCATAGAGGAGCCGTATGAAGCTGAGGTTTCATGTACGGTTTTGAAATAGCGATGAAAACTGTGATGTTATTATCGACTATGATTATCTAACAGTTCAAGTACAGTTGATATAGTTGAAGCACAGTCCAAATATGGTTTTTGGGGGTGGAATCTGTGGCGTCAGCCTATAGGCTTTCTAGTTTTTCTCATTTCTTCTCTAGCCGAATGTGAGAGATTGCCCTTTGATTTACCAGAAGCAGAGGAGGAATTAGTAGCAGGTTATCAAACCGAATATTCGGGTATCAAATATGCTCTCTTTTATCTTGCTTCTTACCTAAATCTATTAGTTTCTTCGTTATTTGTCACAGTTCTTTACTTAGGTGGGTGGAATTTCTCCATTCCGTACATACCCATTCCTGAACTTTTCAGAATAAATCAAATGGCTGGAATTTTTGGAATGACAATTGATATCTTTATTACATTAGCTAAGGCTTATTTGTTTCTCTTCATTTCTATCACAACAAGATGGACTTTACCTAGGATGAGAATAGACCAGTTATTAAATCTTGGATGGAAATTTCTTTTACCTATTTCTCTAGGTAATCTTTATTAACAACTTCTTCTCAACTTGTCTCACTATAAATAACAGAATACGATAACAAGATTCTCGATTCATAATATCTCTCAAACAAGAGAAAGAAACTTCCTTTTTTTCATGGATATTTCCAATATGTTCCCTATGGTAACTGGGTTCATGAATTATGGTCAACAAACCATACGAGCTGCAAGGTACATTGGGCAAAGTTTCATAATTACCTTATCCCACACAAATCGTTTACCTGTCACGATTCAATATCCTTATGAAAAATCAATCATGTCAGAGCGTTTTCGAGGTCGAATCCACTTTGAATTTGATAAATGTATTGCTTGTGAAGTATGTGTTCGTGTATGCCCGATAGATCTACTGTTGTTGATTGGAGATTGGAAAGAGATATTCAAAAGAAACAATTGCTTAATTATAGTATTGATTTCGGGGTTTGTATATTTTGTGGTAACTGTGTCGAGTATTGTCCAACAAACTGTTTATCAATGACTGAAGAATATGAACTTTCTACTTATGATCGTCATGAATTGAATTATAATCAAATTGCTTTGGGTCGGTTACCAATCTCAATAATTGGAGATTACACAATTCAAACAGTTAGGAATTCGACTCCAATCCAAATAGACAAAGAGAATTCCTTTGATTCCAGAACGATTACTAATTACTAAGATTTTTTTGGTTAGTCAGTAACTACAAATCAAACTCATAACTATTTATTGTCGAGAATCACTCTTTGATTGAAACTGAGAATCGATTTTTCGTGATGGGATGATTTCGAAATATACAATTTGAACCACTATTCAAACGAGTCTTTTTTCGGATAAAAATTCGATTTCCATTCATCATATTTCCATTTCATTCTATGATAAATGGATCATAAACTATATTATATATAAGAACAAAATAGGGGAACCCCTTTTCCTTTCCTGGACCATTTAGTACGGTCAAGATAGATTTGAAGTTCTTTCTTTTTTTTTTTACATAATGGATTTACCCTGGACCAATACATGATATTCTTGTGGTATTTATAGGATCAGTTCTTGTATTAGGGGGTCTAGGGGTAGTATTACTTACCAATCCAATTTATTCTGCCTTTTCGTTGGGATTGGTTCTTATTTGTATATCCTTATTCTATATTTCATTGAACTCCTATTTTGTAGCTGCCGCACAGCTCCTTATTTATGTCGGAGCCATAAATGTATTGATCTTATTTGCTGTAATGTTCATGAATGGTTCAGAATATTCCAATGATTCCTATCTTCGGACCATTAGAGATGGGGTTACTTCACTGATTTGTACAACTATTCTTTTTTCACTAATGGCTACTATATCAGATACATCATGGTACGGGATTCTTTGGACTACAAGATCAAATCAAATTATAGAACAGGAACTCACAAATAACGTTCAACAAATTGGGATTCATTTAGCAACAGATTTTTTTCTTCCCTTTGAACTCATTTCTATAATTCTTCTAGTTTCCTTGATAGGTGCAATTACTATGGCTCGACAATAAGAAATACTTAGAATGATTCCAAATTCTAAGAATTGCTAATTCTAAATCAAAATCAAAAAAATCCAAATTTTTGGTCCCCTTTTTCCTTTATTTTTGACTTCTTCTTTCCCAGTTAGTTATTTAGTTGATTTAACTAATTTGGATTTCCTAGTTAATTTATAGTGAAATTAGTTAAAAAAGGCCAAATTCGTTCATCTAAGAATTTTAAAATCAAAAAAGATTTTTTTATCCTAGTTTTATTGAATCAGAATTCCCTTTTGTTTCTTAAGAAATCGATTTGTAAAAAACTTATTAATATTTTCATGATATTCTCATATCAATCAAATAAAGCACAAAAATTGTAAATTTTTTTATTTAACTTAAAGTCTTATTGTCTGATTTCTTCTTTTCTTATTCCCATATTTTCTCTTTATTCTTTACATTATTATTAAGTTTCAAATATCTTACTTCAAAAAGATAAGAATTGGTGAATTCGAAATTTTAGAAAAGAATATCAATTTAAAATTATTAATCTTCTTCATTTTTTATGGAACATATACATCAATATGTATGGATAATACCTTTTCTTTCACTTCCTGTTCCTATATTCATAGGGCTTGGACTTCTTCTTATTCCGGCTGCAACCAAAAATATTCGCCGAATATGGGCTTTTCCAAGTATTTTCTTGTTAATTATAACTATAATCTTTTCTTTGAACCTTTCTATTCAACAAATAAAAGGGAGTTTGATTTATCAATCTCTATGGTCTTGGACCATTAATAAAGATTTTTCACTAGAGTTTGGGTATTTGATTGATCCACTTACCTCAATTATGTCAGTACTCATCACTACTGTTGGAATCACAGTTCTTATTTATAGTGACAATTATATGTCTCATGATCAAGGATATTTGAGATTTTTTGCTTATTTAAATCTTTTTAATACTTCTATGTTGGCCTTAGTTACAAGTTCAAATTTGATACAAATTTATATTTTTTGGGAAATAGTGGGAATGTGCTCTTATTTATTAATAGGATTTTGGTTTACCCGACCTCTCGCTGCAAACGCCTGCCAAAAAGCTTTTGTAACTAATCGTGTAGGCGATTTTGGTTTATTATTAGGAATTTTAGGGTGTTATTGGATAACAGGTAGTTTCGAATTTCGAGATTTATTTGAAATAACCAATAATTTAATCCAAAATAATGAAGTAAATTCTTTATTTATTACTTTATGTACCTTTTTATTATTTGTTGGTGCAATTGCTAAATCCGCACAATTCCCCCTTCATATATGGTTACCTGATGCCATGGAAGGACCCACTCCTATTTCTGCTCTTATACACGCTGCTACCATGGTAGCAGCAGGGATTTTTCTTGTGGCTCGGCTGTTTCCCCTTTTCTTAATAACACCTTATATGATGCATATTATTTCTTCAATTGGTGTAATAACATTATTGTTAGGAGCTACTTTGGCTCTTGCTCAAAAAGACATTAAAAGATGCTTAGCCTATTCTACAATGTCTCAATTGGGTTATATTATACTAGCTTTAGGAATAGGTTCATATCAAGCTGCTTTATTTCATTTAATCACCCATGCTTATTCTAAAGCTTTATTGTTTCTAGGATCTGGATCTATTATCCATTCAATGGAACCTATTGTTGGATACTCAACAGAAAAAAGTCAAAATATCGTTTTTATGGGTGGTTTAACTAAATATATTCCTATTACAAGAACTGCTTTTTTATTAGGTACACTCTCTCTCTGTGGTATTCCACCCCTTGCCTGTTTCTGGTCTAAAGATGAGATTCTTACAAATAGCTGGTTTTATTCTCAAATTTTCGGGATAATAGCTTATTTCACAGCGGGATTAACAGCATTTTATATGTTTCGAGTATATATACTTACTTTTGATGGATATTTGCGTGTGCATTTTCAAGGTTACAGTAGTACTAAAACAAATTTGTTTTATTCAATATCTCCATGGGGTAAAAGCAGATCCAAGAAATCAAATAATAATAATATTTTGCCTTTATCAAAAATTACTAAAAATGTCTCTTTTTTCTCAAAAAAAAAAAATAGTATAAAAAATAAGATACACTGTTTCAATACTATTTTTGCAAATAAATATACTTCTATATATCCTCATGAATTAGATAATACTATGCTGTTTCCTCTTCTCCTACTAGTCTTTTTTACCTTGTTTATTGGTTCAATAGGAATTCACTTTGATGAAAGAGAAATAGATCTTGATCTATTATCAAAATGGTTAAATTTATCAAAAAACTCTTTTATTGAAAGTTCAAACCAATGTGTGAATTCATATGAATTCTTTCAAAATGCACTCATTTCAGTAAGTATAGCAACTTTCGGATTATGCATAGCATCCTTTTTTTATGGATCTAGAAATTCCTTTTTCTCGAATTTCTATCTTATTAATGCATTTTTCAAAAATGGTGTTAAAAGACATTTCTTAGATCAAATACAAAATCCAATATATAATTGGTCATATAATCGTGGTTGTATAGACATTTTTTATACGAATGTTTTTACATTCGGTATAAGAAGATTAAGTAAATTCACTGAATTTTTTGATAGACGTATAATTGATGGGATTCCAAATGGAATCGGTGTTACAAGTTTTTTTATAGGAGAAGGAATTAAATACATAGGAAATGGGAGGGTCTCCTCTTATTTATTTTTTTATTTATCTTTTGTATCTTTTTTTTTATTAAATTTCCTATTTTTTTAATTCATATAGAAATATATGAAATCTATCTTGACAAAAAATCTTTTTTTTGTTAAAATGTTTCGGAGAAGGGTTATAGCTCAGTTGGTTTTTTTTTAATTTTAACACATAGATTCAAAAATTATAAAAATTGATATGTAATATTCAATTTTTTAAAAATTGAATAGTTTTTGTTTTTATTCGAATTATTGAATAATATATTATTATTCAATTAACAAGATTCTCCATTGTTTTATCGTATTATGGAATTCTTCCTTTTCTTTATTTTATTCGGTTTTTTCTTTGTTTTCTATTTAGATACCTAATAAAATACAAACAAATATTTTATTTTTGTTTGTGAAGTCGGATCAAACAATAATAAATGGTCATAGTCAAGAGTTTTTTAATAGATATTAGAAAAATATCTATTATGATCAACGAATAATTGTTTTTTCTGAACAATAAATGTCTTTCACATAAAAAAGAAAAATAAATAATTTGATTTTGAAATGGCAGTTCCAAAAAAAACGTACTTCTGTGTCAAAAAAACGGATTCGCAGAAATATCTGGTTAAAAAACGGATATTTAACCGCATTAAAAGCCCAATCCTTAGCAAAATCAGTTTTTTGGGGAAATTCAAAAAGGTTGATACAAGAACAATCAAATAATAAGATTTTTGGTTTTGGTTTGTTTGTACAACAAACTAGTCAAATAGATATAGACTCAAATGATATAGACTCAAATGATATAGACTCAAATACTTTCGATTTAATAAGAATTAGCTTTGTAAAAACTGATTTACATTAATAGAAATTCAAACTAAATTCTTAATTCTTAATTTTTGAATAATTTTGTACTTAACTATATTAAGTAATATGAACTATTTGGTTATAGTTCAAATAACTAATTAAGAGTAAGTTTTAATTACAACTTGAAAAATATTCTATATATAGAATATAGATTATTTCTTAAAATGGATATTTTTTTTAGGGTTTCAAATACTTCTTAATGGCCTTTTTACAATATAAAAAGGAAAATAAATTCCTTTTTATATTGTGAAAAATTGAATAGTTTTGAAATCAATTTTCAGATTTTTTGATTGAAAATCTAATCATAATTCATATGGTTTTTAATTCTAAAAACCAGTTAATTTATTCTATTCCATCTCTTCTAGAGATTCTAAAGAATAAAAATTCAAAAAAAAAAAAAAGGAGAACACACCATGGTTAGAAACGATCCTCGATTTAGTGCCGGCGGTTACTGTCAATTTATGGGAGTCATAGAATTATTTTTAAGCGATTATTATAGTAACAAAGTCTATTTGCTCCAAATAGTAGGTTACATTCATATATTTGGGCAAAACTTTATAACCTTTGAAACATTAATGAAACAAATAGACCTTGTCTTATCTAAGAGGGAAGAACAAAAAAATAGGACTAATGCAAAAAAAACCCATTTAGAACAACGTAATATGTATTCAATTTTTTTAAAAATCCTGTTTTCGATGAAAAAACGACACATGCTCCCAGGAATTACGGAAGCGGAGATAAGTGATATCTCTAAAGAAATTTGTAAAGCAGAGGCCCATTTGAATGAGGTCCTGCTAGACAGATTGAGTAGTTGTTTACTCAATTTCAAAAATAAAAAAGTAAGTTCGAAAGAATTACTTTCTTTTTTTGTAAAAGAGATTTATCTTCCAATCGACACTAGATCCAAGGATCTTGGAGAAAAATTTGGAGGGTCTATTATGGATATTTTTGATATCGTTGAGTGTTTTACTCAAATCCACCCAGATTTAACCATGTGTGCGTTTTTTGAAGAAATCGAAAATGCAGAATTCGAAAACGGTTTTCATGAATACGTATTACTTGGAAGCACCATTCCAGTCGAGGGGGTGCTTCCCTATTTCCTAAGAGAGCATGTTAAAACCAAAAATCTGCTCCTAAAAGTCCTGACCATCACCTATACCTGTGATGAAAAGGTAATTTCCTTTAAGGAATTTTTTAAACTATTAAATTCTCTGTTACCGAACAGAATGGAAAATTTGGAAGAAACCCGTAGAGTATTAGAAGATAGTCTAACTAAAGACGGATTCGATGAAGCAATCATATATGAATTGAAAATTCGAGATAAGTACAAACTTACTACGGAAGTACAGGAAAGGAAGGAGCATTATAGATACACATATATGTACTATATGTGCAAAACCTATTGTATGGATGAATATTACTCCAATAAGGCTCAATTGGATCAAATATATGAGGCTTTGTCGAGGTTCAGAGCCGGCCTTTCTTCGGAAAAAGAATTACTTGATTCGTGTATAGAGGAATTGAGAAGATACTTATATGGCCATTGCCAAAACCAAAGAAATCAAGTTCGTTCTTTGTTACAAAGTGAAGAACGAGATCTTTTGGATTATTTTATCAAAAGTAATCCAGATTTACTTTTATGTATTTACCTGATGGAATTAAAGGAAGCAAAAATTCGCTGGCCCGATCAAAATGGATCGGGTGAAGATGACTCCAATCAAGATTGAAATTCACTAGATTGATCTACTACTAAATAGCCCAAATGCCTCGGAGCACCTAAATATCATAGGTGCTCTACTTTTTAAATATCTAGTTCCATTCATATATTCCATATATATATATATATATATTTTTTTAAGAAAAAAATTTTTAATTAAGATTTAAAATCTTATAATAAATTTGAAATGATATAAAAAGAAAACTATTTATTTCTTTTATTATTCTACTAAGATTTTAAATAATTAAAAATCAAAGAATTTTTATCATTCTTGATTCAGAAAATAAGATAAATTCGAAAAAAGGGTCAATATTAATATTAAAAATATTAAGAAGCAAATTTTGACTAAGTCAAAGTTACTTTATTTAGAATTTCAATCCAAGATGAAACAAATCTTTTTCTTTATATATTCTAAGGTTTCTTATTTCAAATAGAATTTTGGAATCTTGACAATTGATTATGAATTGGCTTATTATTTATAATAAGCCGCCATGGTGAAATTGGTAGACACGCTGCTCTTAGGAAGCAGTACCCTGTGTGTCTCGGTTCGAGTCCGAGTGGCGGCACCTTGCACAACTAACACTTTTTTTTTTATAATATAAAGTACAACTATTCAAAATCGCCGTAAAAAATCAAAAAGGAGTACTTTTTATGACTATAACGCTTGCTGCTATAGAACATATTTTAAATATGTTGTCATTCTCTTTTATTTTAATTGTCATTTTGATCAACATTTTTTCTGCTATTTCTTCTATTTTTGGTTTTGGTGAAACTCTCGAGTTACGCAATTCCTCAGAAATAGGTCTGTTTTTTTGTTTTTTTTGTACCACTGCATTATTGATTTTCCTTTGGATCGAATCTGGATTTTTTCCCCTAACTAATTTAAGGGAATCTTTAGCCTTTCTTTCATGTGTTTCTTCTCTAATTTATTTCATTTTGAAAACTCGGAATAACCAAAATGAATTAAACAAAATCACTATAACGAGTACAATTTTGACTCAAGCTTTTTTTGCTGTATGGGGTTTATTTTTCTCACCCGAAATACCTAAATTAAAAATATTAGTGCCTGCGCTCCAATCTTTGTGGTTATTAATGCATGTATCTATAATAATGGTTGGTTATGTAGTTCTTATTATTGGGTGCTTACTATCAATTGCTGTTCTAATTTTGATGGCAACTAACGATGCAGTTTCAAAAGAAATTGAAAGTCGAATATTAGACTCAGCAAAAGGAGGATTAACAATGGCTGAAACTCTAGACCTAGTAGAGTACTATCGAAAATATTTTCCAAATTATTTCAAAATTGATTTCATTGAGGATTTGGACTCCTGGAGTTATCGTACTATTAGTATTGGATTTGCTTTATTAACCTTGGGCATTCTTTGCGGAGCCGTATGGGCTAATGAAGCCTGGGGAGCTTTTTGGAGCTGGGATCCGAAAGAAACTTGGGCATTAATAACTTGGATTACTTTTGGTATTTATTTGCATGTTAGAATGAACCAAAATTGGAAAGGTAAAAATGTTGCCTTTATAGCTTTTATTGGATTTCTTTTTATTTGGGTATGCTATTTTGGTATCAATCTTTTAGGAATAGGGTTACATAGCTACGGTTCATTCAATTAGATTAATAGATAAATATGTTAACAAGCTTATGGTATTGTCGATTTGCATAGCAAAGTTCAAAAAATAAAGTGATAAGAAAATCCGGAATGATCTAAATGATTTTTGATTACTCTATTTCAAACTTGAATTATCTTGAATATTGAATATTCAATTCAATATTCAATAAAAATAATTGAAAAAAAAAACATCTGGTTAAGATCAATCTAAACCAAACAATATTGAAACTATGAAGGTAAAAGGAAAAGACAAAATATTTGGATATATATATCCAAGCAAAAATTCAACGAAGAAATCTTTGATTTCTTGAAATAAATAGAAATATTTGATTTCTTTGTAAGAAATCAAAAACTATCCAATATAATAATTAGATAAAATAGTTTGTACTTTCTCAATGGATAATGAGAAAACAAAATCAGGATAAATACCAATTCCTATTATTGGTAAAAAAAGGCAGATTGAAAGGAAAAGTTCCCGTGATCCCGAATCTGAAACAAAAAAATTTCTTTCTGAAACATGAAAGAACTTGTATCCATAGAACATCTGACGTAACATAGATAACAAGTAAATAGGAGTTAATATTATTCCAATAGCCATTACGAAAATAATTATGATTTTTGCCATTAAAAGATATTTTTGACTAGTAATAAGTCCCAGAAATATTAAAAATTCTGCAATAAAACCGCTGATTCCTGGTAATGCAAGAGAAGCCATTGAGAAACTACTGAACAAAGAAAAGATTTTTGACATTGAGATAGATATTCCCCCCATTTCTTCGAGATACACAAGACGAATTCTATCACAACAGGTTCCCACCAAGAAAAAAAGTGCAGCACCAATAAATCCATGAGAAAGCATTTGAAAAATCGCTCCATTTAGTCCCATGTCAGTTATAGAACCAATTCCTATAGCTATGAAACCCATATGAGATACAGAAGAATATGCTATTCTCTTTTTCAAATTGCGTTGACCAAGAGAAGTTGAAGCTCCATAAATGATTTGGATTGTTCCTATTATTACCAACCAAGGAGAAAATATAGAATGGGCGTGGGGTAATAATTCCATATTAATCCGAATTAATCCATATGCTCCCATTTTTAATAAAATTCCAGCTAATAGCATGCATGTACTATAATGTGCTTCTCCGTGTGTATCTGGTAACCATGTGTGTAGGGGTATAATCGGCAATTTGATAGCATATGCAATAAGGAAGCCAATATAGAATATTATTTCTAGAAAGATAGGATATGATTGATTCATTAATCCTTCAAAATCTAGTGTTGGTTTATTGGAAGCATACAAACTCATACCTAAAATTCCAATTAATAAAAAGATAGAACCTCCCGCTGTGTATAAAATGAATTTAGTAGCTGAGTAAAGACGTTTCTTACCTCCCCACATGGATAAAAGCAAATAAACGGGAATTAATTCGAATTCCCACATGATGAAGAAAAGTAAAAGGTCTTTAGAAAAGAATAATCCTATTTGACCGCTATACATTGCTAACATTAGAAAATAGAACAATTGGGAATTTCGAGTAACTGGCCAAGCTGCTAAACTGGCTAAAGTAGTAATAAAGCCTGTCAGTAAAATAGGTCCTATAGAAAGTCCATCCACTCCCAATCTCCAGTGGAAATCAAAAACATCTATCCATTGAAAATCTTCCTTAAGTTGCATTAATTTTTTATCAAATTGAAAATGATAACCAAATACATAAGCTGCTAGAATAAGTTCTAACAAACATATACATAGAGTATACCATCGATATATCTTATTTCCTTTATGAGGAAAAAAGAAAGTAAAAGAACCCGCAAATATGGGAAAAACAACAAGTGTTGTTAACCAAGGAAAATATCTCATGATAGTCAGATATACGTTTTGACTAGAGAAACCCGTGCTCGAGATTATAGCTTTCATCGAGCACGGGTTTTTTCGGTAAAGAGGAATCAAATGATTCAGGTAGGGCTTTTGCTTTTTGTAACGTATCAATAAGCTAGAGCCATGCTACGAGTTGTTTCAGGCCCTAGATAAACACGAACACTTAAAAAGTCTGTTGGACAGGCAGATTCACATCTTTTACAACCTACACAATCTTCCGTTCTTGGTGCGGAAGCTATTTGCTTGGCTTTACAACCATCCCAAGGTATCATTTCTAATACATCCGTAGGACAAGCTCGCACACATTGTGTACAACCTATACAGGTATCATAAATTTTTACTGAATGTGACATTGAATTTCGAAAGTCTATTTTTGGAAATCAAAAATTTTCGATCTGGTCAAAGTAGTGGACGAATCCATTATATTCTAAATACCAGATGAAGCAGTGACTTATGAAAAATTGAACAATAAAATAGAAAAATCCATATAATAATGGAATCTACTTTAAAAAAAGGCTGATAGATTTCGAATTTGATCTCGAGGATCATTATCAGACAAGTTGCACATAACTAAATACAAATTGAGTTATAAATTTGTTACTTATATTCTACTCTATAATATAATATATGGAATTCAAAAATTCCACAAATTAAAAGAATCAATCAATTTTGCATAAAAATTGAATAAAGACTTAGGCTTTTTTGGATGATTTATCTATGTAATAAAAATAACTAATAATTTAATAAATTGGATTGATTGATATTTGTTGATTTTTTATTACGATGAATAGATGAAAAAATTGCTAATCCAATAGCGGCTTCTGCAGCTGCAATAGCTATAATAAAGATGGAAAAAATGTTTCCTCTTAATTGTCTATTATCAAACATATCAGAAAAAATGACAAGATTTATATTAACCGAATTAAGGATAAGTTCAAGACACATAAGTGCCCTAACCATGTTTCGACTTGTAATCAATCCATAAAGGCCCATCGAAAATAAGTAAACACTCAAAAGAAGCATGTGTTCAAACATTATTGGTTGGCTCCCTAATCTTTATAAAATTGAAAAAATAAAGAGAATATTTATATAAAAGAAAGTAAAAAAATATTAAAATAAAGTAAAGATAATATAGATTTTGACTTATAATTAATGAACCAAAAATTTGGATTTTTTTGATTTTGATTTAGAATTAGCAATTCTTAGAATTTGGAATCATTCTAAGTATTTCTTATTGTCGAGCCATAGTAATTGCACCTATCAAGGAAACTAGAAGAATTATAGAAATGAGTTCAAAGGGAAGAAAAAAATCTGTTGCTAAATGAATCCCAATTTGTTGAACGTTATTTGTGAGTTCCTGTTCTATAATTTGATTTGATCTTGTAGTCCAAAGAATCCCGTACCATGATGTATCTGATATAGTAGCCATTAGTGAAAAAAGAATAGTTGTACAAATCAGTGAAGTAACCCCATCTCTAATGGTCCGAAGATAGGAATCATTGGAATATTCTGAACCATTCATGAACATTACAGCAAATAAGATCAATACATTTATGGCTCCGACATAAATAAGGAGCTGTGCGGCAGCTACAAAATAGGAGTTCAATGAAATATAGAATAAGGATATACAAATAAGAACCAATCCCAACGAAAAGGCAGAATAAATTGGATTGGTAAGTAATACTACCCCTAGACCCCCTAATACAAGAACTGATCCTATAAATACCACAAGAATATCATGTATTGGTCCAGGTAAATCCATTATGTAAAAAAAAAAAGAAAGAACTTCAAATCTATCATGACCGTACTAAATGGTCCAGGAAAGGAAAAGGGGTTCCCCTATTTTGTTCTTATATATAATATAGTTTATGATCCATTTATCATAGAATGAAATGGAAATATGGATGAATGGAAATCGAATTTTTATCCGAAAAAAGACTCGTTTGAATAGTGGTTCAAATTGTATATTTCGAAATCATCCCATCACGAAAAATCGATTCTCAGTTTCAATCAAAGAGTGATTCTCGACAATAAATAGTTATGAGTTTGATTTGTAGTTACTGACTAACCAAAAAAAAATCTTAGTAATTAGTAATCGTTCTGGAATCAAAGGAATTCTCTTTGTCTATTTGGATTGGAGTCGAATTCCTAACTGTTTGAATTGTGTAATCTCCAATTATTGAGATTGGTAACCGACCCAAAGCAATTTGATTATAATTCAATTCATGACGATCATAAGTAGAAAGTTCATATTCTTCAGTCATTGATAAACAGTTTGTTGGACAATACTCGACACAGTTACCACAAAATATACAAACCCCGAAATCAATACTATAATTAAGCAATTGTTTCTTTTGAATATCTCTTTCCAATCTCCAATCAACAACAGGTAGATCTATCGGGCATACACGAACACATACTTCACAAGCAATACATTTATCAAATTCAAAGTGGATTCGACCTCGAAAACGCTCTGACATGATTGATTTTTCATAAGGATATTGAATCGTGACAGGTAAACGATTTGTGTGGGATAAGGTAATTATGAAACTTTGCCCAATGTACCTTGCAGCTCGTATGGTTTGTTGACCATAATTCATGAACCCAGTTACCATAGGGAACATATTGGAAATATCCATGAAAAAAAGGAAGTTTCTTTCTCTTGTTTGAGAGATATTATGAATCGAGAATCTTGTTATCGTATTCTGTTATTTATAGTGAGACAAGTTGAGAAGAAGTTGTTAATAAAAGATTACCTAGAGAAATAGGTAAAAGAAATTTCCATCCAAGATTTAATAACTGGTCTATTCTCATCCTAGGTAAAGTCCATCTTGTTGTGATAGAAATGAAGAGAAACAAATAAGCCTTAGCTAATGTAATAAAGATATCAATTGTCATTCCAAAAATTCCAGCCATTTGATTTATTCTGAAAAGTTCAGGAATGGGTATGTACGGAATGGAGAAATTCCACCCACCTAAGTAAAGAACTGTGACAAATAACGAAGAAACTAATAGATTTAGGTAAGAAGCAAGATAAAAGAGAGCATATTTGATACCCGAATATTCGGTTTGATAACCTGCTACTAATTCCTCCTCTGCTTCTGGTAAATCAAAGGGCAATCTCTCACATTCGGCTAGAGAAGAAATGAGAAAAACTAGAAAGCCTATAGGCTGACGCCACAGATTCCACCCCCAAAAACCATATTTGGACTGTGCTTCAACTATATCAACTGTACTTGAACTGTTAGATAATCATAGTCGATAATAACATCACAGTTTTCATCGCTATTTCAAAACCGTACATGAAACCTCAGCTTCATACGGCTCCTCTATGGCCACAAAAAATGGAAGGACTAGTTCGGTATTATCGGCATCTTTCTTTGGGGGTAGACAGAATAAAGATACATCGGAGAGTCCCAAATTAGACCAATGGAATTCTGTCTGCTAGAATAATCAAAAACTTGCTTCCGAATTGATCTTATCCTTTATAATGAGAATCTCTCTTTGTTCGGTAATAACTGAATCTTTCAATAAAATACTCGTTATATCAATGAATAAATATAAAGAATTAGGCATTCGTTCATGAATCATGATAAGAATTGTATATGAATCAATATGGAAGAAATAATCAAGAAAGATCTTTTCTTGATTATTCATTCCATATATGGCATTCCATTTCTTTTTTCCTCTTCT
>JAMFTS010004842.1:0-14939 GCA_028095005.1 Rhynchospora pubera
GCTTTCTCGAGCACGGGTTTCTCTAGTCAAAACGTATATCTGACTATCATGAGATATTTTCCTTGGTTAACAACACTTGTTGTTTTTCCCATATTTGCGGGTTCTTTTACTTTCTTTTTTCCTCATAAAGGAAATAAGATATATCGATGGTATACTCTATGTATATGTTTGTTAGAACTTATTCTAGCAGCTTATGTATTTGGTTATCATTTTCAATTTGATAAAAAATTAATGCAACTTAAGGAAGATTTTCAATGGATAGATGTTTTTGATTTCCACTGGAGATTGGGAGTGGATGGACTTTCTATAGGACCTATTTTACTGACAGGCTTTATTACTACTTTAGCCAGTTTAGCAGCTTGGCCAGTTACTCGAAATTCCCAATTGTTCTATTTTCTAATGTTAGCAATGTATAGCGGTCAAATAGGATTATTCTTTTCTAAAGACCTTTTACTTTTCTTCATCATGTGGGAATTCGAATTAATTCCCGTTTATTTGCTTTTATCCATGTGGGGAGGTAAGAAACGTCTTTACTCAGCTACTAAATTCATTTTATACACAGCGGGAGGTTCTATCTTTTTATTAATTGGAATTTTAGGTATGAGTTTGTATGCTTCCAATAAACCAACACTAGATTTTGAAGGATTAATGAATCAATCATATCCTATCTTTCTAGAAATAATATTCTATATTGGCTTCCTTATTGCATATGCTATCAAATTGCCGATTATACCCCTACACACATGGTTACCAGATACACACGGAGAAGCACATTATAGTACATGCATGCTATTAGCTGGAATTTTATTAAAAATGGGAGCATATGGATTAATTCGGATTAATATGGAATTATTACCCCACGCCCATTCTATATTTTCTCCTTGGTTGGTAATAATAGGAACAATCCAAATCATTTATGGAGCTTCAACTTCTCTTGGTCAACGCAATTTGAAAAAGAGAATAGCATATTCTTCTGTATCTCATATGGGTTTCATAGCTATAGGAATTGGTTCTATAACTGACATGGGACTAAATGGAGCGATTTTTCAAATGCTTTCTCATGGATTTATTGGTGCTGCACTTTTTTTCTTGGTGGGAACCTGTTGTGATAGAATTCGTCTTGTGTATCTCGAAGAAATGGGGGGAATATCTATCTCAATGTCAAAAATCTTTTCTTTGTTCAGTAGTTTCTCAATGGCTTCTCTTGCATTACCAGGAATCAGCGGTTTTATTGCAGAATTTTTAATATTTCTGGGACTTATTACTAGTCAAAAATATCTTTTAATGGCAAAAATCATAATTATTTTCGTAATGGCTATTGGAATAATATTAACTCCTATTTACTTGTTATCTATGTTACGTCAGATGTTCTATGGATACAAGTTCTTTCATGTTTCAGAAAGAAATTTTTTTGTTTCAGATTCGGGATCACGGGAACTTTTCCTTTCAATCTGCCTTTTTTTACCAATAATAGGAATTGGTATTTATCCTGATTTTGTTTTCTCATTATCCATTGAGAAAGTACAAACTATTTTATCTAATTATTATATTGGATAGTTTTTGATTTCTTACAAAGAAATCAAATATTTCTATTTATTTCAAGAAATCAAAGATTTCTTCGTTGAATTTTTGCTTGGATATATATATCCAAATATTTTGTCTTTTCCTTTTACCTTCATAGTTTCAATATTGTTTGGTTTAGATTGATCTTAACCAGATGTTTTTTTTTTCAATTATTTTTATTGAATATTGAATTGAATATTCAATATTCAAGATAATTCAAGTTTGAAATAGAGTAATCAAAAATCATTTAGATCATTCCGGATTTTCTTATCACTTTATTTTTTGAACTTTGCTATGCAAATCGACAATACCATAAGCTTGTTAACATATTTATCTATTAATCTAATTGAATGAACCGTAGCTATGTAACCCTATTCCTAAAAGATTGATACCAAAATAGCATACCCAAATAAAAAGAAATCCAATAAAAGCTATAAAGGCAACATTTTTACCTTTCCAATTTTGGTTCATTCTAACATGCAAATAAATACCAAAAGTAATCCAAGTTATTAATGCCCAAGTTTCTTTCGGATCCCAGCTCCAAAAAGCTCCCCAGGCTTCATTAGCCCATACGGCTCCGCAAAGAATGCCCAAGGTTAATAAAGCAAATCCAATACTAATAGTACGATAACTCCAGGAGTCCAAATCCTCAATGAAATCAATTTTGAAATAATTTGGAAAATATTTTCGATAGTACTCTACTAGGTCTAGAGTTTCAGCCATTGTTAATCCTCCTTTTGCTGAGTCTAATATTCGACTTTCAATTTCTTTTGAAACTGCATCGTTAGTTGCCATCAAAATTAGAACAGCAATTGATAGTAAGCACCCAATAATAAGAACTACATAACCAACCATTATTATAGATACATGCATTAATAACCACAAAGATTGGAGCGCAGGCACTAATATTTTTAATTTAGGTATTTCGGGTGAGAAAAATAAACCCCATACAGCAAAAAAAGCTTGAGTCAAAATTGTACTCGTTATAGTGATTTTGTTTAATTCATTTTGGTTATTCCGAGTTTTCAAAATGAAATAAATTAGAGAAGAAACACATGAAAGAAAGGCTAAAGATTCCCTTAAATTAGTTAGGGGAAAAAATCCAGATTCGATCCAAAGGAAAATCAATAATGCAGTGGTACAAAAAAAACAAAAAAACAGACCTATTTCTGAGGAATTGCGTAACTCGAGAGTTTCACCAAAACCAAAAATAGAAGAAATAGCAGAAAAAATGTTGATCAAAATGACAATTAAAATAAAAGAGAATGACAACATATTTAAAATATGTTCTATAGCAGCAAGCGTTATAGTCATAAAAAGTACTCCTTTTTGATTTTTTACGGCGATTTTGAATAGTTGTACTTTATATTATAAAAAAAAAAGTGTTAGTTGTGCAAGGTGCCGCCACTCGGACTCGAACCGAGACACACAGGGTACTGCTTCCTAAGAGCAGCGTGTCTACCAATTTCACCATGGCGGCTTATTATAAATAATAAGCCAATTCATAATCAATTGTCAAGATTCCAAAATTCTATTTGAAATAAGAAACCTTAGAATATATAAAGAAAAAGATTTGTTTCATCTTGGATTGAAATTCTAAATAAAGTAACTTTGACTTAGTCAAAATTTGCTTCTTAATATTTTTAATATTAATATTGACCCTTTTTTCGAATTTATCTTATTTTCTGAATCAAGAATGATAAAAATTCTTTGATTTTTAATTATTTAAAATCTTAGTAGAATAATAAAAGAAATAAATAGTTTTCTTTTTATATCATTTCAAATTTATTATAAGATTTTAAATCTTAATTAAAAATTTTTTTCTTAAAAAAATATATATATATATATATATGGAATATATGAATGGAACTAGATATTTAAAAAGTAGAGCACCTATGATATTTAGGTGCTCCGAGGCATTTGGGCTATTTAGTAGTAGATCAATCTAGTGAATTTCAATCTTGATTGGAGTCATCTTCACCCGATCCATTTTGATCGGGCCAGCGAATTTTTGCTTCCTTTAATTCCATCAGGTAAATACATAAAAGTAAATCTGGATTACTTTTGATAAAATAATCCAAAAGATCTCGTTCTTCACTTTGTAACAAAGAACGAACTTGATTTCTTTGGTTTTGGCAATGGCCATATAAGTATCTTCTCAATTCCTCTATACACGAATCAAGTAATTCTTTTTCCGAAGAAAGGCCGGCTCTGAACCTCGACAAAGCCTCATATATTTGATCCAATTGAGCCTTATTGGAGTAATATTCATCCATACAATAGGTTTTGCACATATAGTACATATATGTGTATCTATAATGCTCCTTCCTTTCCTGTACTTCCGTAGTAAGTTTGTACTTATCTCGAATTTTCAATTCATATATGATTGCTTCATCGAATCCGTCTTTAGTTAGACTATCTTCTAATACTCTACGGGTTTCTTCCAAATTTTCCATTCTGTTCGGTAACAGAGAATTTAATAGTTTAAAAAATTCCTTAAAGGAAATTACCTTTTCATCACAGGTATAGGTGATGGTCAGGACTTTTAGGAGCAGATTTTTGGTTTTAACATGCTCTCTTAGGAAATAGGGAAGCACCCCCTCGACTGGAATGGTGCTTCCAAGTAATACGTATTCATGAAAACCGTTTTCGAATTCTGCATTTTCGATTTCTTCAAAAAACGCACACATGGTTAAATCTGGGTGGATTTGAGTAAAACACTCAACGATATCAAAAATATCCATAATAGACCCTCCAAATTTTTCTCCAAGATCCTTGGATCTAGTGTCGATTGGAAGATAAATCTCTTTTACAAAAAAAGAAAGTAATTCTTTCGAACTTACTTTTTTATTTTTGAAATTGAGTAAACAACTACTCAATCTGTCTAGCAGGACCTCATTCAAATGGGCCTCTGCTTTACAAATTTCTTTAGAGATATCACTTATCTCCGCTTCCGTAATTCCTGGGAGCATGTGTCGTTTTTTCATCGAAAACAGGATTTTTAAAAAAATTGAATACATATTACGTTGTTCTAAATGGGTTTTTTTTGCATTAGTCCTATTTTTTTGTTCTTCCCTCTTAGATAAGACAAGGTCTATTTGTTTCATTAATGTTTCAAAGGTTATAAAGTTTTGCCCAAATATATGAATGTAACCTACTATTTGGAGCAAATAGACTTTGTTACTATAATAATCGCTTAAAAATAATTCTATGACTCCCATAAATTGACAGTAACCGCCGGCACTAAATCGAGGATCGTTTCTAACCATGGTGTGTTCTCCTTTTTTTTTTTTTTGAATTTTTATTCTTTAGAATCTCTAGAAGAGATGGAATAGAATAAATTAACTGGTTTTTAGAATTAAAAACCATATGAATTATGATTAGATTTTCAATCAAAAAATCTGAAAATTGATTTCAAAACTATTCAATTTTTCACAATATAAAAAGGAATTTATTTTCCTTTTTATATTGTAAAAAGGCCATTAAGAAGTATTTGAAACCCTAAAAAAAATATCCATTTTAAGAAATAATCTATATTCTATATATAGAATATTTTTCAAGTTGTAATTAAAACTTACTCTTAATTAGTTATTTGAACTATAACCAAATAGTTCATATTACTTAATATAGTTAAGTACAAAATTATTCAAAAATTAAGAATTAAGAATTTAGTTTGAATTTCTATTAATGTAAATCAGTTTTTACAAAGCTAATTCTTATTAAATCGAAAGTATTTGAGTCTATATCATTTGAGTCTATATCATTTGAGTCTATATCTATTTGACTAGTTTGTTGTACAAACAAACCAAAACCAAAAATCTTATTATTTGATTGTTCTTGTATCAACCTTTTTGAATTTCCCCAAAAAACTGATTTTGCTAAGGATTGGGCTTTTAATGCGGTTAAATATCCGTTTTTTAACCAGATATTTCTGCGAATCCGTTTTTTTGACACAGAAGTACGTTTTTTTGGAACTGCCATTTCAAAATCAAATTATTTATTTTTCTTTTTTATGTGAAAGACATTTATTGTTCAGAAAAAACAATTATTCGTTGATCATAATAGATATTTTTCTAATATCTATTAAAAAACTCTTGACTATGACCATTTATTATTGTTTGATCCGACTTCACAAACAAAAATAAAATATTTGTTTGTATTTTATTAGGTATCTAAATAGAAAACAAAGAAAAAACCGAATAAAATAAAGAAAAGGAAGAATTCCATAATACGATAAAACAATGGAGAATCTTGTTAATTGAATAATAATATATTATTCAATAATTCGAATAAAAACAAAAACTATTCAATTTTTAAAAAATTGAATATTACATATCAATTTTTATAATTTTTGAATCTATGTGTTAAAATTAAAAAAAAACCAACTGAGCTATAACCCTTCTCCGAAACATTTTAACAAAAAAAAGATTTTTTGTCAAGATAGATTTCATATATTTCTATATGAATTAAAAAAATAGGAAATTTAATAAAAAAAAAGATACAAAAGATAAATAAAAAAATAAATAAGAGGAGACCCTCCCATTTCCTATGTATTTAATTCCTTCTCCTATAAAAAAACTTGTAACACCGATTCCATTTGGAATCCCATCAATTATACGTCTATCAAAAAATTCAGTGAATTTACTTAATCTTCTTATACCGAATGTAAAAACATTCGTATAAAAAATGTCTATACAACCACGATTATATGACCAATTATATATTGGATTTTGTATTTGATCTAAGAAATGTCTTTTAACACCATTTTTGAAAAATGCATTAATAAGATAGAAATTCGAGAAAAAGGAATTTCTAGATCCATAAAAAAAGGATGCTATGCATAATCCGAAAGTTGCTATACTTACTGAAATGAGTGCATTTTGAAAGAATTCATATGAATTCACACATTGGTTTGAACTTTCAATAAAAGAGTTTTTTGATAAATTTAACCATTTTGATAATAGATCAAGATCTATTTCTCTTTCATCAAAGTGAATTCCTATTGAACCAATAAACAAGGTAAAAAAGACTAGTAGGAGAAGAGGAAACAGCATAGTATTATCTAATTCATGAGGATATATAGAAGTATATTTATTTGCAAAAATAGTATTGAAACAGTGTATCTTATTTTTTATACTATTTTTTTTTTTTGAGAAAAAAGAGACATTTTTAGTAATTTTTGATAAAGGCAAAATATTATTATTATTTGATTTCTTGGATCTGCTTTTACCCCATGGAGATATTGAATAAAACAAATTTGTTTTAGTACTACTGTAACCTTGAAAATGCACACGCAAATATCCATCAAAAGTAAGTATATATACTCGAAACATATAAAATGCTGTTAATCCCGCTGTGAAATAAGCTATTATCCCGAAAATTTGAGAATAAAACCAGCTATTTGTAAGAATCTCATCTTTAGACCAGAAACAGGCAAGGGGTGGAATACCACAGAGAGAGAGTGTACCTAATAAAAAAGCAGTTCTTGTAATAGGAATATATTTAGTTAAACCACCCATAAAAACGATATTTTGACTTTTTTCTGTTGAGTATCCAACAATAGGTTCCATTGAATGGATAATAGATCCAGATCCTAGAAACAATAAAGCTTTAGAATAAGCATGGGTGATTAAATGAAATAAAGCAGCTTGATATGAACCTATTCCTAAAGCTAGTATAATATAACCCAATTGAGACATTGTAGAATAGGCTAAGCATCTTTTAATGTCTTTTTGAGCAAGAGCCAAAGTAGCTCCTAACAATAATGTTATTACACCAATTGAAGAAATAATATGCATCATATAAGGTGTTATTAAGAAAAGGGGAAACAGCCGAGCCACAAGAAAAATCCCTGCTGCTACCATGGTAGCAGCGTGTATAAGAGCAGAAATAGGAGTGGGTCCTTCCATGGCATCAGGTAACCATATATGAAGGGGGAATTGTGCGGATTTAGCAATTGCACCAACAAATAATAAAAAGGTACATAAAGTAATAAATAAAGAATTTACTTCATTATTTTGGATTAAATTATTGGTTATTTCAAATAAATCTCGAAATTCGAAACTACCTGTTATCCAATAACACCCTAAAATTCCTAATAATAAACCAAAATCGCCTACACGATTAGTTACAAAAGCTTTTTGGCAGGCGTTTGCAGCGAGAGGTCGGGTAAACCAAAATCCTATTAATAAATAAGAGCACATTCCCACTATTTCCCAAAAAATATAAATTTGTATCAAATTTGAACTTGTAACTAAGGCCAACATAGAAGTATTAAAAAGATTTAAATAAGCAAAAAATCTCAAATATCCTTGATCATGAGACATATAATTGTCACTATAAATAAGAACTGTGATTCCAACAGTAGTGATGAGTACTGACATAATTGAGGTAAGTGGATCAATCAAATACCCAAACTCTAGTGAAAAATCTTTATTAATGGTCCAAGACCATAGAGATTGATAAATCAAACTCCCTTTTATTTGTTGAATAGAAAGGTTCAAAGAAAAGATTATAGTTATAATTAACAAGAAAATACTTGGAAAAGCCCATATTCGGCGAATATTTTTGGTTGCAGCCGGAATAAGAAGAAGTCCAAGCCCTATGAATATAGGAACAGGAAGTGAAAGAAAAGGTATTATCCATACATATTGATGTATATGTTCCATAAAAAATGAAGAAGATTAATAATTTTAAATTGATATTCTTTTCTAAAATTTCGAATTCACCAATTCTTATCTTTTTGAAGTAAGATATTTGAAACTTAATAATAATGTAAAGAATAAAGAGAAAATATGGGAATAAGAAAAGAAGAAATCAGACAATAAGACTTTAAGTTAAATAAAAAAATTTACAATTTTTGTGCTTTATTTGATATGATATGAGAATATCATGAAAATATTAATAAGTTTTTTACAAATCGATTTCTTAAGAAACAAAAGGGAATTCTGATTCAATAAAACTAGGATAAAAAAATCTTTTTTGATTTTTAAAATTCTTAGATGAACGAATTTGGCCTTTTTTAACTAATTTCACTATAAATTAACTAGGAAATCCAAATTAGTTAAATCAACTAAATAACTAACTGGGAAAGAAGAAGTCAAAAATAAAGGAAAAAGGGGACCAAAAATTTGGATTTTTTTGATTTTGATTTAGAATTAGCAATTCTTAGAATTTGGAATCATTCTAAGTATTTCTTATTGTCGAGCCATAGTAATTGCACCTATCAAGGAAACTAGAAGAATTATAGAAATGAGTTCAAAGGGAAGAAAAAAATCTGTTGCTAAATGAATCCCAATTTGTTGAACGTTATTTGTGAGTTCCTGTTCTATAATTTGATTTGATCTTGTAGTCCAAAGAATCCCGTACCATGATGTATCTGATATAGTAGCCATTAGTGAAAAAAGAATAGTTGTACAAATCAGTGAAGTAACCCCATCTCTAATGGTCCGAAGATAGGAATCATTGGAATATTCTGAACCATTCATGAACATTACAGCAAATAAGATCAATACATTTATGGCTCCGACATAAATAAGGAGCTGTGCGGCAGCTACAAAATAGGAGTTCAATGAAATATAGAATAAGGATATACAAATAAGAACCAATCCCAACGAAAAGGCAGAATAAATTGGATTGGTAAGTAATACTACCCCTAGACCCCCTAATACAAGAACTGATCCTATAAATACCACAAGAATATCATGTATTGGTCCAGGTAAATCCATTATGTAAAAAAAAAAAGAAAGAACTTCAAATCTATCATGACCGTACTAAATGGTCCAGGAAAGGAAAAGGGGTTCCCCTATTTTGTTCTTATATATAATATAGTTTATGATCCATTTATCATAGAATGAAATGGAAATATGGATGAATGGAAATCGAATTTTTATCCGAAAAAAGACTCGTTTGAATAGTGGTTCAAATTGTATATTTCGAAATCATCCCATCACGAAAAATCGATTCTCAGTTTCAATCAAAGAGTGATTCTCGACAATAAATAGTTATGAGTTTGATTTGTAGTTACTGACTAACCAAAAAAAATCTTAGTAATTAGTAATCGTTCTGGAATCAAAGGAATTCTCTTTGTCTATTTGGATTGGAGTCGAATTCCTAACTGTTTGAATTGTGTAATCTCCAATTATTGAGATTGGTAACCGACCCAAAGCAATTTGATTATAATTCAATTCATGACGATCATAAGTAGAAAGTTCATATTCTTCAGTCATTGATAAACAGTTTGTTGGACAATACTCGACACAGTTACCACAAAATATACAAACCCCGAAATCAATACTATAATTAAGCAATTGTTTCTTTTGAATATCTCTTTCCAATCTCCAATCAACAACAGGTAGATCTATCGGGCATACACGAACACATACTTCACAAGCAATACATTTATCAAATTCAAAGTGGATTCGACCTCGAAAACGCTCTGACATGATTGATTTTTCATAAGGATATTGAATCGTGACAGGTAAACGATTTGTGTGGGATAAGGTAATTATGAAACTTTGCCCAATGTACCTTGCAGCTCGTATGGTTTGTTGACCATAATTCATGAACCCAGTTACCATAGGGAACATATTGGAAATATCCATGAAAAAAAGGAAGTTTCTTTCTCTTGTTTGAGAGATATTATGAATCGAGAATCTTGTTATCGTATTCTGTTATTTATAGTGAGACAAGTTGAGAAGAAGTTGTTAATAAAAGATTACCTAGAGAAATAGGTAAAAGAAATTTCCATCCAAGATTTAATAACTGGTCTATTCTCATCCTAGGTAAAGTCCATCTTGTTGTGATAGAAATGAAGAGAAACAAATAAGCCTTAGCTAATGTAATAAAGATATCAATTGTCATTCCAAAAATTCCAGCCATTTGATTTATTCTGAAAAGTTCAGGAATGGGTATGTACGGAATGGAGAAATTCCACCCACCTAAGTAAAGAACTGTGACAAATAACGAAGAAACTAATAGATTTAGGTAAGAAGCAAGATAAAAGAGAGCATATTTGATACCCGAATATTCGGTTTGATAACCTGCTACTAATTCCTCCTCTGCTTCTGGTAAATCAAAGGGCAATCTCTCACATTCGGCTAGAGAAGAAATGAGAAAAACTAGAAAGCCTATAGGCTGACGCCACAGATTCCACCCCCAAAAACCATATTTGGACTGTGCTTCAACTATATCAACTGTACTTGAACTGTTAGATAATCATAGTCGATAATAACATCACAGTTTTCATCGCTATTTCAAAACCGTACATGAAACCTCAGCTTCATACGGCTCCTCTATGGCCACAAAAAATGGAAGGACTAGTTCGGTATTATCGGCATCTTTCTTTGGGGGTAGACAGAATAAAGATACATCGGAGAGTCCCAAATTAGACCAATGGAATTCTGTCTGCTAGAATAATCAAAAACTTGCTTCCGAATTGATCTTATCCTTTATAATGAGAATCTCTCTTTGTTCGGTAATAACTGAATCTTTCAATAAAATACTCGTTATATCAATGAATAAATATAAAGAATTAGGCATTCGTTCATGAATCATGATAAGAATTGTATATGAATCAATATGGAAGAAATAATCAAGAAAGATCTTTTCTTGATTATTCATTCCATATATGGCATTCCATTTCTTTTTTCCTCTTCTTCTGTCTCAGGGGAGGGTACTTCAAAAAAAAATAAAGGATTAATTCGTTCTTGATAGTCATTTTTTGAATCAGTGAATAGGAGCATACTCTAGATCGGAATCGTAGGGAAGTACTACTTGATCATTTCTACCAATTTCAAGTCCTTATTATGATTCGTTTTATGTGGAAAAACCTTTTTTTTGATACCTTCCATTATATCTATTACTAATCCTTTGTGTACCTTGGTGTTCCTAACTGTCCACTGACTTTTGATTGATCGCCGGTATAGTAATACATACAAGACAGTAGTAGAAACTCCATACAGTTGATCTTTTGTTTGCACCCGCTTCAAGATATGATGACTAATCAAAAAATCGCAATCTTGGGATAAACTGTTTATCCCTGCTTATGTTTCCTTCAACTGGATGCTTGTACGTACATAGGGAATGAGATTTTTTTTTCTTACTACAAATGGATAAGTTGTTTTGTTTCACTCATATAACTATCTGGTTTAACTAATCAACCCGAATGCTGAATCAAAAAATGAATGAGAATATCTATTCAATACATTGAACCTCTTTTTCTTCTTTGATTTCTAGAAGAAAGAGAGAGAAAAGTTCATATTCCAGCGAATCACACGTAGAGATATTGATAATACACATAGAGTTAATGGTATTTCATAACTAATTGATTGAGCAGCAGCTCGGAGACCACCTGAAAAGGAATATTTATTATTCGATCCATATCCTGACATAAGAAGGCCAATAGGAGCAATACTTGAAATGGCGATCCATAAAAAAACACCTATACCGAGATCCGCTAAAACAAGACGATACCCAAAAGGAATTACTAAATAGCTTAGTAGAACTGATATGACTGCTATAGACGGTCCGACACTAAACAGACGAATATCTCCTCGAGATGGGAGGAGGTCCTCTTTCAAAAGTAATTTCGTCCCATCTGCTATAGCTTGAAGAATTCCCAACGGACCAGCATATTCAGGCCCAATACGCTGTTGGATCGCTGCGGATATTTCTCTTTCTAACCAAACAATGACGAGTACCCCTATCGTGATTTCCAATATCAGGGTCAAAATAGGTATAATCCATATCAGTCCATAGACTTCTTTGAAAAATCCCGATGTAGAGAAAGAATTGATAGTTTGTACTTCTGTTGTATCAATTATCATTTCAACGATCAACTTCTCCCATAATGATATCTATACTACCTAATATCGTCATGATATCAGCCAATTTCATTCTTTTAACTAGCTCTGGAAGAATTTGCAAATTGATAAAACCGGGTGGACGAATTTTCCATCTCCAGGGGAAAACACTATTATCTCCTATCAAATAAATCCCTAATTCCCCCTTTGGGGCTTCCACTCTGGCATAAAGTTCTTGTTTCGACAATTCAAAATTCGGTGAAGGTTTTTTACTTATAAATCGATATGCAAAATCATTCCATTCGGAATTCTTTGCTCTATCAAAGCGTCGGACTTCTAAATTCTCATAGGGTCCTCCAGGAATTCCCTCTAGAGCCTGTTGAATCATTTTTATGGATTCCTTCATTTCACCGATTCGTACTAAATAACGAGCTAATGAATCTCCTTCTTTTTGCCATTGGATTTCCCAATCGAATTCATTGTAACACTCATAATTATCAACTTTACGAAGATCCCATTGGATTCCAGAAGCTCGTAACATTGGCCCGGATAAACCCCAATTTACTGCTTCTTCTCCACCAATAATACCCACTCCTTCCACTCGTTCCAAAAAAATGGGATTCCGTGTAATAAGTTTTTGATATTCAACAACTCCTGTTAAGAAATAATCGCAGAAATCGAAACATTTCTCTATCCACCCATAAGGTAGATCCGCAGCTACCCCCCCGATACGGAAATAATTATGCATCATTCGCATACCTGTGGCGGCTTCGAATAGATTGTATATCAATTCTCTCTCTCTGAAAATATAAAAGAAAGGAGTCTGTGCACCGATATCTGCCATAAAAGGTCCAAGCCATAACAAATGAGAAGCTATACGGCTCAATTCCAGCATAATAACTCTGATATAGCTAGCTCTTTGAGGTACTTGAACATTTTCCAATTTTTCTGGTGCATTTACCGTTATTGCCTCTGTGAACATAGTAGCTAAATAATCCCACCGTGTTACATAAGGTAGATATTGTAGAATTGTTCGGTTTTCCGCTATTTTTTCCATTCCTCTGTGTAAATAGCCCAATATGGGTTCACAATCAATAACATCTTCACCATCGAGAGTAAGGATCAATCGAAGAACACCATGCATTGATGGGTGGTGAGGACCCATATTGACTATCATGAGATCTTTTCTTGTAACCGGTACAGTCATAACTTTTCCAGTCATATCTTTTCTTCCTGAATTCATTATTCCATGAATTCCTCAAAGTGAGGCTCATCAAATGAAAAATCGAATACTACTAAATTCCAAAAAATTCAAACGATGAAATTAACGAGTTTGTGGTTCCCGAATATTCAATTGATCCATTAATTTATTATAACGTACTTGATTTTTCTTTGACAAATAAGCCAGCAACCGTCGGCGTTTTCCCAGAATTTTTCGTAGAGCCCTTTCCGATACAAAATCTTTTTTGTGCAATTCGAAATGGGAAGTAAGCCTCTGTATCTTATTGGTGAAACTGAATACTTGAAATTCAACAGAACCTTTGTTTTCTTCTTGTGGAATAATGGGAGTGGATGAATTTTGGACCATAAATAACAAAATTTTTCTATCTTTTTTCTTTTTCATGGATGATTTTTCCGATCAGGAAAAATCAAAAAATCAGGATTATGCCAGTTATTTGAATCTAGTTTTGGATTTATTCATATACTACTTTGTTATTCTATCCAAATCAAATGGAAGATTTGATTTGGATAGCAGGAGATAATCCATTTCTGTATTAAGGAAAAATGTCTTTAACGACAATTTGAAGAACTCTGCTAATTTCTTGATTCCTATGTTGGTATAGGAAATACACTATTTTCGAATTCTAGATTTTGGATACATACGTATCCTTAACATACTGAAACGACTTCCATTATTGGTATTAAACCAATAGCGATTCATACATAATAAATCTTCGAATCGGAAATTTGGCCAAAGAAAAGATTTGCATTTCACGAATTCATTGGGATCTGTATTTAGTTCCTTCTCATTGAAAACATTGAATAATTGGCTAGAGTTTTTTTTTTGTTTTCTTTTTTTTTTTTTTTTCTTTCCATCGGATCGCTTTCTATCCCTAACATTCCAATTAGGGTAATTGAAAGAACTTAAAATTCGCAATTCTCGACAACGCCTAGAAGATAGAATATCTTCAGGACGAAGGAAGTCCTGACTTTGATGCTCATTTTCATTGAACAATGAGATATTGATACTTATCATTTGATATAAAATGGATTTCCCGTCTATTTTCTGACATAGACGAAATTCGTCGAATTTCAGATATTGATTTTCTAACAAAGAGGGGACACTGTCACTTTTCTCTGTTAACATTTCCATTAGTTCCAAATCTATCTCGCCTTTCTCGATCAATTTGGTACTTACTTGTTGTGGATCTCTTCTACGAGGTATAGGAATCCCCTTTTCCTTTTTTTGCAGATAGTCTTTGAACAGTCTAAGCAGGTGATAGCTCTCGTCTATCCCACTTTTTATTTTTTTCTTGGTTTCGGGGGTATCCAATCTTAATTGGTAAAGGAAAG